>JAQZBX010029557.1:0-27234 GCA_029593785.1 Cabassous unicinctus | reverse complement strand
ATCCTAAATGCATAAAAAATTGCAGTGGAACAAGAAAAATAACAATGTGGAAGATTATCAAGAGTTTTTACATCAATAACTCTTTGTCTATCACAAATGCAAAAATGAAAAGAATAGTGCCAAATACAGATGCCCCACACATGTGGCCACTTAATGTATGGCAAATGGGGTACTGTAGAAAGGTGAAAAAACAGTGCAGGGGAAATTTGATATCCATGAGTGAAACCTAAAACACGAATTTTACCTTACATCCTACACAAAAATTATTCAAAGTGCAGTGTACGTCTAAGTTTCAAAGCAAACACAATAATGATATTAGAGAGAATATAGGGATTATGTTCATGACCTCTAGGAGTTAATTTTTTATTAAAAAAGAAACAAATAACACTTATGAGAAACTCAAAGATTGATAAATTGGACGAGGTTAAAATGAAGAACTTCAAAGGACTACACCATTAGAAGAGTGAAATGAAAAGCACATATTGAGAAAAAAAATTGTTAGACATAAAACTAAAAAACGAGAAATACAAAGAAATCATACAAATCAATATGAAAAAGACAAATTGACAAGACATTTAAAAGTACAATTCTCATATAAAGATATCCAGGGCAAATAAACCAGATAAACCTAAGTAGTTTCAGAGAACAGCAAATTAAAACCACGCTGTGATGCCATTGATTCCACACACACCCACAGCTAAAATTAGAAAGGCTGACCATACCAAGTGTTGTTGAAGAAGTGGCGCAGAAGGAACTCTCATACATTGTTGATGGGGATATAATTTGGTAAAATTGTTTTGGAAAACAAATGTTTGGGAATTTCTAATGCTGAATATATATTTGCATAGCCTATCACTTACGGTTCCAATGGTAGCGATATACCCAACAGAAATGTGCTCACATTTAGGAATGCTCATAGAGGCACTATTTATAATAGCCAAAAATTAGAAATGACCCAAATGACTATGAACAGTATAAGGGATAAACACATTGTACTATATACCTACAGAGGCCATATTATTCAGCAGTGAATTTGAAAAACTACCGTTACTTGCACAACATGAGCATATCCTGCAAACCCTAGAATCTTACAAAAGTCTTACAACAATCTTACAAATATATACTATATGAAACCTGTATTGTAAAATTTAAAATAAACAATCCAGCTAAACAAAACACAGTGATTACTGATGAGTGCTTAGGTAATACGAACTTATAAGAAAAAACAAAGAAATCATTACCTTAAAAGGCACGATAGTGAAAACTTGGCAGTAGGTGGGGGTAATTTTTTGGAATGTGTAGTGATGGGAAGGAGCCATAGGGGGGCTTTTCCTTTTGTAATGTTTTATATTTTGACATAAGTTGGGTGCATTGGCACTTTTTTTATGTAATACACTTAGCTGAATATTTTATATATGCTCTTTTTTGTTCTGTGTGTTATAGTTTAATTTAAAATTTGGAAAATAAATGAAATATATTTTGAAAAGTCAAGTATTGGTAAAAGTTTTATATAATAGTAGTTGGAGTGCAGGTTGGTACAGCTATGTTGGAAAACAATTTGTGGTTAGCTAATATGACAAAGATGTCAATAATCTATCATCCATCATTTTCTTTCCAAAGTATATACATTAGAAAAACTTGCTTGTTTTAAATAGAGACATGTACAAACATGTTAATAGCACATGTTTAGAAGTAAGAAAATTATTTAATGGAAAGAAGATGAATAAATTGTTATATTTACAAAATGCAAAAATGAGAGGTAGAGGAAATAAACTATAGCTTCATAGAGGCATCTCAAGAACGTGGTGTTGGAGCAAAAAACATAGAAGCAATGATTTCATTTTAATAAGTTCAGAAAATGGTCAGAGGCAAAAGTAATCAATATATTACTTTTAACAGTTTAGCAGTAGGAACATATAGAGTGAAATCAAGAAAGGAAATTGTTTATCCCTGAGTGTGGGGAATGACTCATATCACAAAGGGACATGGCAAGTGGCTGCAAGTCAAATGAAATCCTCTCTTTATTAAAAATGGGTAGTAGGTACATGGATTAAAATTATATTTTCATTATTTTAAATCAATATATAGATATATATATAGCATATAATATTTTGTAGCTATTCAATATTAAATAAAATAATTTAAAAGTAATACT
Organism: Cabassous unicinctus; assembly: GCA_029593785.1. Lineage (NCBI taxonomy): Eukaryota > Metazoa > Chordata > Mammalia > Cingulata > Chlamyphoridae > Cabassous > Cabassous unicinctus. The sequence goes on along the minus strand of JAQZBX010029557.1, from coordinate 25,079 downwards.
CCTAGGTCATCTATCCATTTGTCAACCAATTGTTGCCCCCCTTTATATATCATCCCTAACAGGTTATTTAGAAAACAACTTCTTAAAGGTTTTACACTTGTACATGATTTAGTAATAACTGCTGATTAGATTTTGACAAATAATTAAAGCACTTTATTTTTCCAATTTGCCCTTATATGGGTATTTTCTATATTCAATTATAATAAAAAAAAGTCTTTGTAATAGAGATTGCAATCCTGAGAAATAATTTTCCACATTTTAGCATTTATCATGATGTCATAATTATGGATGATAATTTAAGGAATCTAAAGGAAACAAGCAATAATTTATGCACTGAGGCTTTTCATTTCCCCCTCTGCATATTTTTAGCACCTGCAAACCATTGATTGGAATCAGTGGGATGCATGTTGTTCATGCAATCAGAATAAAGGCCAGTTTTTATCAGAGGTAGGATGAAGGCCAGGGATTTATCAAAGGTTTAGAATATTGAACACTTTATGTCATTAGAGAGGCTTTTGTAACCTCCTCTATTTAGCTCAGACCAGCTTAACTGCATGCATTATGATCTTTATTTCATATTGTGTTATCCAATCCCTTTACTCTTTACTGCAGTGTAAATAAATACATTAAAGATGCATTTTCAAATGTGTATATGGAAATGTGGCATTGGAAATAGAGGTGGGAGTAGGGAGATGCCATCTAGGTTCAGAGTAGGTGAGAAACGTTCCTGATTCAGTTGACTGCAGTATAAGTTACAGGTAAGTTATATTCTTTCTGAAATAATCCAAATATTTGCACCATGCCAATCTGATATTAATATCTCACTTCTTATACTACTCTATTTTAGTTCAAGACCTGTAGGAGAAGGTCATCAATCTCCGCTAAAGTATATCCTCAAACTTATTTCTTGGTGCCCACAAGTTAAAGCCTCTGCGTATTAAAATTTTTCAACTTTAATTCACCTTTGGTCTCACCTTTACGTTGCCCTTTGACTACCCAAACTAGAATTTTATTTTTCAACCTTATGGAAATATAATTATTGTTCAAATTAATTTTGAATTATCACTGTTAATGCAGTAATTGAGTAATTTGTGTTTTTTTATGGTTGTTTGAGTTCCTTTTTTATTCCATCAGGTTTTTTTCTTTTTTGTTTTTAAATTTATGCTATAATTTTTACTCTGTCATCCAGGTTACTAAGTTACAGAAATATTATATAAAATATGCCCTGTACTATTCTGATCTTCTGTCACTAGAGTTTAGATGAAATCTGTGAGATTTTTAGGTCTTATTTAAAAAATAATAGGCACTGAGAACAGGAATTTCTTTTTGAAATGGATCTGTAAGTTTATGTCCTGAGTGATCTTTTTAATGAAAAAAAAAAAAAAAATAGAACAGCTACACTATAAAAAGACATACTATATATCTACCGATCCTCGCCAAAGAGAAAAGACATATCAACTGGCCATTGAGAGAAAATAAACAAAAAATCATCATTGAAAATAGGGCAGAATCCAGAAGTTGACCTAGATGCAAGTTGTAAGCAACAGGTGCACAGAAGCTCTGTCTTGGTTTCCCAGGCTGCTAAGACAAATACCATTCAATGCGGTTGCTTAAACATTGGGCATTTATTGGCTTACACTTTTAAGGACAGGAGAAGTCCAAAAATGAGGCATCAGCAAGATGGCGTTTCTTCCTGAATATGTGGTTTTCTGCTGCTGGCTTTCAGGACTCCTTGAGTTCCTTGGCTTTCTCACTACATGGCATGTCTTCTCCTTTCTTTTCTAGGTTCCTTGGTTTCCCACTACATGGCATGTCTTCCCCTTTCCTTTCTGGGTTCCTCGGTTTCCCACCACGTGGTGTGTCCTTTCTTTTCTGGGTTCCTTGGCTTTTCCACCACGTGGCGTGTCCTCTCCTCTCTTTTCCAGGTTCCTTGGCTTCCCCACCACATGACGTATCCTCTCCTTTCTTTTCCAGGTTCCTTGGCTTTCTCACCACATGGCAAGTCCTCTTCTTTCCTTTCTGGGTTCTTTGGCTTTCCCACCACATGGCATGTCCTCTCCTCTCTTTTCCGGGTTCCTTGGCTTTCCCACCACATTTTATGTCCTCTCCTTTCTTTTCTGGATTCCTTCGTTTCCCACCACATGGTGTGTCCTTTCTTTTCCGAGTTCCTTGGCTTTCCCACTACATGGCGTGGCCGGCCTCTCCTTTCTTTTCTGGGTTCCGTTGGCTTCGAGCTTCTGACTCTTCTCCAGGGCTTTCCTTCTCTATTTCTGAATTTGTTCTGCTCACAAAGGACTCCAGTAAACTGGATTAAGACCCAACCCCATTCAGTTGGACCACATCTTAAGTAAAAATAGCATCTTTAAGAGATCCTATTTACAATGGATTCACACCCACTGGAATGAATTAAGATTAATAATATGTTTCTCCCCCACTCCCCCCCACCCCCAGGGTACACAATTCAACCCCCTAGAAGCTCCTAATGAATAATTACCACAAAAAAGTTTCCAGGTGAGCAAGGGTCATCATTTGAAAGCAGGGGCTGAAGTCAGACTTGTCACTTAAGAAATGGAGCTTAAATTAGCTTTAACACTATAAATTTTATGGGGTTATAACTGAAATTACCTTACATGTATTGTAGTTACCTCAGAATTGTGGGCTTTGAAAGCTGGCTTGCACCTGGAGGGAATTCACTATAGTTGACTGTGGCAGTTTGAGATTATTTATGAATTGCAAAAAGAAAGATTATGTTTGTAAACTGGTCTGTTCTTGTGGGTGTGATACCCTTTGTTTGCAATAGATTCAGCTGAGATGTCTTTGATTAAATTGTGTTAAGATTAGGGCTTTGATTTGACCAGGTCAGTAGGGTATAACTTAGGTTAAGTCCCCGCCCCCTTGGTGGGCTACATAAATGGACACTCACTCAAGAAGACACACAGAAGAAGGCACAGGAAGAAAGAGAGCTCCATAGACATGACAGAGAAGAGAACTTTGATCCTGCAGCCCCAGAAAGAGAGATGAGCCATTTGCCTGATAGTTTGCAGCTGAAGAGAACAGAGAAGCTGAGCTGAGGAAGCCCGGAAAGAAGCAAACCCTATGCCAGCCGACAGCTGAGATCAGAAGAAGCTGGGCCCACAGAGCCTTAAGAGGAAGAAGGAAGGAGAGACCAGGCAGAGATTGCCTGCCATCTTGCTTCAACACTTGACAACTGACTTGGGTGAGAAAGTACCTCTTATGGTACCTTGAGTTGGACTCTTTAGGGCCTTGTACCTGTAATCTTTTACCCCAAATACCCTTTATAAAAGCCAACAGATTTCTGGTACTTTGCTTCGGCACCTCTTTGGCTGACTAATACACTGACTGATGGCAGCTTTACTTTCCCCTGCTTGGCAGGGTTAGGGAATAGAGAAAAGAGCCAACCACCCAGCTGAGTTGGGGTGTGTTATAGGATATAACCACCCCAAAGAAAGGGCAATAGAAAGTTGAATTGGCTATAAATTTACCTTCCCAAAAATTTTGAGAAAAATAGCCTGGCTGGAAATTTGGTTCTCGGAGGAGAGAAAGCAAGGAAAAATCTCCTGTAGATCATTTGTAGAATTTGTAACCATAAATTTTGCATTCATAATACTGTTTAGTAGTCTGAAATACTTTTGCCAAGTATTAAGTCTGAAGAAAGTCCTTTTTTGTAGTATCCCCAACTGTGTGGAAGTTGCAAATAAAAATCTTCTCTGGACCCATCTTAAATACAACATATAAATAATTCCCATAAATAAAATTCCAAGGAATTTAGCTCCAAGTCAAAATTCCCAAAACAAATAAAGAAATGAGGTGCAGTGGAAAATCTTTGTAGACAGCAAGCAATTGGATCAGATTCACAAAGACATTAAATGCTACAAATATCAGGAACAAAACATAAAAGTGGGATATTTAATATATTTATGGAAATAAAAAGATAGAGTTACAATAGAAGCAAAGAAAAATACATTATTTTTTTTTAAAAGAAAGATTGGAGAGAAACAAATACAACTTCTAGAAAAAGTAGAAGAATTGATATTTAAAACTCATTGGTATATTTAATGTTCATTGTTGAAGGGACATGTCATGAACTAAAAGACAGAAATTAAGAATCTATCCACACACAAAAAAACAGTGAAAAATATGGAAAGTAAGCAAAAGAGGCTAAATACAATAGAGGATAGAGTACTGATCTCTGACATACATTTAATTTGTAGTTCTAGAATGGAGAGAGAAAATATAGAGAGATGCAATACATGAAAATATATTGGCAAGGAAATTTCCACAATCAAAGATCAATTCTCAGATTCAGAAAGTCCAATAAATATTAATCAGGAAAAAAATCAAATCCCCATCTATATACATCATGATAAAAATACAGAATATAAAAGACAAAGAGAATATATTCAGAGGAGCTGGAAAAAAATATACAGATTATCTATTTATAGGAATTTTAAGAAATGAGACCAACAGTTTTTCATCACCAACAATGAAAGCTAGTGAAAAATATCTTTAATGCATTGATGGAAAATAATTGTTTGGTGTATTAAATAATTCATTATATGCCTGTTTTTATCTAGTTAAGTTGGATTTTAAATTTGGGTCCCAGTGGGATTAGGTTTGACACAATGGGATGCAAGAGGGACCCCTGGGTTTGAGCCTCTACTGTGGTCCACGGGAGGAGGTGGGCAGATTTCCCTCAGGAGTCAAGCACTGGTTAGCTTAAAGCAAACGCAGGCAAAAAGGTGGAGGGATTGGGGGTCTGCAGGCAGTGGGATGGTGAGCTTATCATTCAGGATGAGCTGTGGGGCTGAGTGAGGTGTGGGCGGTGGCCCCAGAGGCCGGTCAGGGATCTGGGGGAGTTGGTGCCCACAGCTGGACATCTGCTCACTAACTAGGCCAGAGGCTGAGCCACAGTGAGGCGGATGCTGAGGCATTTTTGATAGTTACAGTCAAAATTAAATGAAATATATGAAATTTCAGGAATGAAATATATGAAAGAAGAATCATTTTGGAGAAGCAAAAACAGAACCTGCCACCAGTAGACCCTTACCAAAAAAATTCCAGAGGATATACTTTAGTGAGAAAATTGATCCCGGATGTAAGAGCCAAGTCAAAATAAGGAAAGATGAGTAAAGAAAATCATAATATGAGGGGGCATCTAAATTTGCAATGACTGTGAAAAGCAACAGTAATCATGTTTTGAGGCATTAAAAATAATGCGAGTAAAATTTATCACAGCAATAGAATATGTACATAAAGAGATGGCCACTGTTAAAATGTTCTATGAATCTTTTACGTTTTAGGAGATAGTTAATTTCAAATTTTATTATGTAGGAAAGACAGAATTTTAGGAAAATCAGAAAGATAATTGAAATAAAGCATAACTTCCCTTAGAGTGAAAAAGGAACAAGAAAAATTCATACTCAACTGTGTCAGTTTGCAGCTGGGTGGATCCCAGAAAACCCAATTCTTAAAAGCTAGTCCATTCCTGTGCATGTAAACTCACTGCAGGTGGAACTTTTGATTAAATTATTACTGTAAGGGCCTTTGATTAGATTGTGGGACCAAGGTGAGTCTTAATCCTCTTACTGGAATCTTTTATAAAGAGAGGACTGAAAAGCCACCAACACAGAAACAAGCCGCAGTGACAGAGAGAACCTTCCAGAAGCTGAAGTCAATGACCACAGGAGAGAGAAGAGCCAAAGACGGAGCAGCTCGAAGCGGCACAAGCAAGGAGGCTTGGAGGAGAGGGGAGAGAGGAGCAGACCCTGCCACGTGCCTCGCGGCCCACAGCTGGGCTGGGGGGTGGGGCGTGAGCTTGGAGCAGGCAGGGACCAGCCGCCATTGTGCCTTGCCTCGTGGCAGGAGTCCAGGATCACCAGCCCCCATCCTTTGCCTTATGCCTTGATTTGGACATTTTCCCCAGCCTCAGAACTGTAAGCTTTTAACCTAATAAATCCCCATTTGAAAGCCAACCCACTTCTGGTATATTGCTCCCAGCAGCTTTTGGCAAACTAAAACATCAACAGATAAAAAAGACCCCAAATCTCCAGATAAAGGAAAATAGCATTGAGACAAAATTCATTTGTATCCTGCTCACAAGGGACACATCTGTTGATATGCAAATCCATAAAAATGGAAAGGCCAATAAAACATAAGAAAAATGACTTATCAATAGAAAACAAATCTTCCATATTAATATTAAATAAAATAAACATTAAAGCTGAAATGCAGTCCTGGTGTAAACTGTGTGTCACTCCACTTTGCAAAGCTCTCAATGCTCCAGGATGATAGAATTTTCAACTTTATCTTCCTAATAACACAGACTCAACAGATTTCAAATACTTAAAAGAGTCACTAGGTAAAAATCACTACTTTAAAAAGTCACAGCATGGCTATATGATGACTCTATATAATATGGATAAAATCCATATTAATCTTTAAAGGGAAAACGCCAATGGCCTCCGTGAGGAAATAAGGACATACCCCATCTGCACCTGAAGCTTGTTAGGTGAGAGTGGGCCTCCAGTTGTAGTATCACACCACTTTCTATTAGCCCAGTGCCACTGCTATTCCCTTCGCCATATTTTCACCAGGTACTTTGCTAGCTCAAGTTCATGCTCTAGTAGACACTTCAAGTTGGGTTCATAGTAAAGACCTTTACCGATTCTGCATATACAGAAAACCTGTATAGTGTGTATATTTGGAGAACAGGTTGGCTATCTATAAAAGACTCGGGTCAACTTCCTGTCCTTGAGGACCTCAGAGCTGTTGCGTCACTCTGTTAGCAATTAACGAAAACAAATCTGAAGTCTCCTACCTGCGTAAATTACTATTTACGTTTATTTCTGAAGGTCAGTAGATTTTCTAGCAAATGCCCAGGACCAGCTGCTCTGCACTGGTTTTCCATATGGTGTGCACTTAAGTACCTGGATCTGAGCCTTCTTCGTATATCTTTAGCTCTTAGTTCGGGTTCCTTCTTGGGCAGGCCTGAAGTGTGTTTTGAGATCTGTAGTTTATACCTGCGTCCGAGGTTTTCGCTTACTTTTTGCTTTTGAGTGATTCCTGGGCCAAGAATGAAAAATGCTGTCTTTCCCAGCTAAGTTCTTATCACAAGTCCCGACTTGCTGCTCTCAATGGAGACAGTTTGGACGCAACCACATCATGCCTGCAAAGGCACATGTGTGGGCATGCACCGCATGCACACATGTGTTAGAAAGAGTTTCAGTCCTTGAAAATCATACAGATAAATGCACAGAGGCATAAGAAAGCGGTGAGGGTATGTTGTGGGTAAAACTAGGCATAAAATATTTTCCATATGCTCCTAATTATAAAAATATATAGAAAAAGTTTTGAGTTATATATAGAAAGTAACAGTGATTTAATGTATGATTTTTATTTTCTTTTAGTTTCTGCCATAAGGGTTTCTGAATCATACGCTTTTCAACAATAAAAAGTATTGATTTGTTTGAGGAAACATACACTTTTTATTACATAGCATTTTATGCCCAGTCTATTTATGTACATAGTCTTAATTTTTTCCTTCATAATTCCTATTTATATACATATATTTTTTTCTTTTAAGAAAGCTATTTTCTACTCTGACTTCAGATAAAATGTCTTCATATTCTAATCTTGATTGCTTTTATGTTTTAAATCTTAAATTCAACTCTTCATGGATATTCTTGATAATTAAATAGCCCAGCACAAGTGACTGGATTATCTTTCTTTTCCCCATTCATTTGAAATGCCACTTTTATTACACACCTGTGGTTCTCAAATTTTATTTTTCTCTGATGCTATTGTTTAAGGATATTCATATCATCAGAAATGACACCCCACTATGGCCTGTGTTTTAGTTTGTCAAAGGGGTGCCGATGCAAAGTACCAAAAATCTGCTGGCTTTTATATTAGTCAGGGTTCTCCTGGGAAACAGAATCAACAGGAGATATCTGTCAATAATAGATTTTATAAGAGTCTCTCATGCAACTGTGGGGATGCATAAGTCCAGGTTCTGCAGGCAGGCTGCAAACCAGGGTCTCCGATGAAAGTCTGATGAAAGGTCCTTGATGAGTTTCTGGGAGAAGTTGGCTGTCCAGAGATGAGCTGTGAAATTTTCTCTGAATGTTGAAATCACTTTCCCTTTTAAGGCATTCAACTGATTGGATAAAAGCATCACCCATTGATGATGCAATCTCCCTGATTGATGCAGATGTAATCAGCCATCCACGCAGTAAACTCACTGGTGATTGAAGTCCATAAATGCTCTTGTATTACAATTAGCCCAGTGCTTGCTGGACTAAACACCTAGACACAATTACCTGGCCGAGTTGACACATTAGCCTAACCATCACAGTCTACCCCTAGTCAACTTGGCAGTCATACATGTTACCCTAAACCATACTTAGTCTCTAAGTAGAAACAATAACAGACAAGCATACATATATATTTCTGCCTAACAATATTCAACTTCCCTGCATACAACTAGAAGCACATTAATTCCCCACAGAATAGGGTGCAAGTTCTTGGGTAATATTCACTCTTAAGCTTGACATCCTTAAATATTATGATGTGAAATTAATACAACTTTTCATACAATAGGGGAAAAGGTTGGGGAAGAAAACAAAGAAATTTATTTTGTGTACATATACAATCATACTCAATGAAGCAAGGAAGAAGGGTTCATGACTATTACAGTCCTAGTTTTTGTAACTGGTCACGTGGTCAAAGTTCATATTTATCACTACCTTCTTCCACTACCCAATCCATGTTCCCGTTACCTTCAGCAAGCACTTCAGCTGGCCGTGGTTCTTTGCCTGGTGGGGTGACCCAAACTTTCATTCCCGAAGATTCTGGGCCATTGTTAGTCCTGCTTGAATTGGTTTGTTGCAATTTTCCATTGACTTTAATCAAAGGGCATGGCAGGACTAGGAGACATCCTAGAGGATCTCCTGTATCCAGGCAAACTCTTCTTTACCCTCATTATGTAGATGCATTCCTATTTCCCTTTGATAGTCAGGATCAATCACCCAAGCCAGTACAGTAATTCCCTTCTGTGCCTGTTGATTCAGAGGTAAGAGGAGCCCAGGTGGCAGTCTTAACTTCTAGTTCAATGGAATCATTGTTGTGTTCCCTGGTGGCAGCACTCCTCCTTTTGGGACAAAAACCTGTAGACCAGCAGAGCTTAAGGTTGCAGGGACAGGAAGCAAAAATTTTCCTAGTGGGTCACTAGGGGTAATAGTGAGTGGTGCCACTCCCATTTCCACCCCTTGATTCCTGGACCCATGAATCCTGGTTATGGGAGAAACAGCACCATAGAGAGGATGCTGATTTAGAGCATACACAGCCTCCTGGAGAACACTGCCCCAGCCCTGCAAGGTATTGCAACCTAGTTGGTGCCATAATTGAGTCTTCAAAAGGCCATTCCACCGTTCTATTAATCCAGCTGCTTCAGGGTGATGGGGAACATGGTAAGACCAGTGAATTCCATGGGCATGTGCCCATTCCCACACATCATTTGCTGTGAAATGGGTTCCAAAGACCCCACCAATAATATCATTATCCCATATGTCTCCATCCCAATCCTCGGGATTCCACTCCTTTCCAATCAATGCCTTCGCTTTAATTGCAGAAACCCTGTGAGGTTGAGATTTTAGTTTCCTCTGTAATTCTGCTACTGGTACAATGAAAGTCTGGGTTTGATTCTCAGATATCTCAAGTCTGTGGCTACAGGAGACAAGATTTTCTTTCAAGGCATACATAGAAACTTTCATATAATTCATGGAGCATTTAAGTTTCACATTTGAAGACTTTAGCTCATCTCTTTCTTTTGTAACTGTATCCAGAGTCTAGGAGGAGCCAGACAACATCATTATACTTTTTGACTCCACAAAATTCTGTTAAGGTGTTGAAAACACTCTCACCCAGATCCTTGCTTCTTATAAGCATGGAAGTAGGGGAATCCAGTGATGCTATTTTGCGTATTTCTATTGCCAGCTCATGCCATGGACTGTTAGCAACCTCTTCATTATTGGAAAGGGAGTCCTTAGTACCCCTGAGTCCAATTGGAGTAGAAAGCCAATTACAAAACTCCCAGAACCACCTCAGACATCCCATGTTTAAGACTCTGTTCCTCAAGAACCACTCCCGGTACCAAGTTGTATTAGTCAGGATTCTCTTGGGAAACAGAATCAACAGGAGGTATCTGTCAATAAGAGATTTTATAAGAGTCTCTCACGTGACCGTGGGGATGCACAAGTCCAGGTTCCACAGGCAGGCTGCAAACAAGAGGCTCCAATGAAAGTCTGATGAAAGATGAAAGTCCAATGAAAGGTCCTTTATGAGTTTCTGGGAGAAGTTGGCTGTCCAAAGACGACCTGGGAAATTTTCTCTGAATGTTGAAATCACTTCCCCTTTTAAGGCATTCAACTGATTGGATAAAAGCGTCACCCATTGATGATGCAATCTCCCTGATTGATGCAGATATAATCAGCCATCCACCCAGTAAACTCACTGGTGATCAAAGTCCATAAATGCTCTTGTATTACAATTAGCCCAGTGCTTGCTGGACCAAACACCTGGATACAATTACCTGGCTGAGTTGACACATTAGCCTAACCATCACAGCTTTTATAAAGGTGATTTATTTGAGGTAGAAGCTTACATTTCCAAGGCTGTGAAAAGTCCAAACCGAGGCACCATTAGCGATGCTTTCTCACCAAAGTCAGCTGCTGTTGATCCTGGCGTGCTGCCACGTGGGGAAGCCAATGGCCACGGATCTCTGTGAGGTCTCAGCTTCTCCTCTGGGCTCACGGTCTCCTCTTGAGCTGCTCCATGGGCCCAGTCTCTCAAGTGATCCTGCAGTCCTTTTCTTACGTGGCAGGGTCACACATGGTGGCTTCCTTTCCCTGTATCTGTCTGAGTCTCTAACTCTCTCTGTGTCCATTTATATCACACCCAGCAAGGGGGCGGGGCCTAACCTGAGTCAGCCTCACTGACATAGTCCAATCAAAAGCCCTAAAGAGACCTTATTAGTAATCTAATCAGGGCCCCCTCAGCTGAATGTAATGCATCAAAGGGCATCACACCCAGAGGAATAGACTAGTTTACAAACACAATATTTCAATTTTTAGGATTCATAAAATAATCTCAAACTGCAACAGCCCGTTGTACCAAAGTAATGCCATTTCCTGGGAGTGTTCAGGCTGGAAGACATACTCACTGCAACTCCCTCCTTTTCCCTCCACGATCGGTAATTGACAGTAGAGAGAATTTATGGACCAGATACTCTGTTGAGATACTCTGTTGTGCTTTTGGTGATTCTGCTCATAAGAATTTATTCAAATATTCTTATCATATTCTCTAATTATTGTCATTTTTAATTATGGCAGTGTGAGATATGCTCTTTATTTTTCCTCAAAATTTCATTCAGTCACTTTATTCTCCAAGACCAAATTTATAATTGGTTACAAAAATTTTATGTTCAAGATATACCTTAAATTTCTCTAATAATTGGAATGAATTTGTATTATATCATATATTAATGGCAAACTGTTTTCTTCATAGTACTTCTTCCTCTTCTAAATGACTCTCCATTTTGCAAGTTTTCATTTATGATACTTAATAAAAATTTGTACTTTACATTTTTTCTTAAAAAATATCTTTATGATGTAAATATAATGGGTTTTCAGATTTGCTTCTAAGAGAAATTTTCTGGAAAACAATGTAGATTGTATTTGAGAGGTATCTAGCTAGATATGGGACACAGAAATTAATCCAAGCATTATTTCAATAATTCTGATGTGAGGTAGTAAGGAACTGGAATTGAACAAAGGCTGATTAATAATGAAGTGGCATATGTGAGCAATGTTCCATTAGAATAAATGGGACATGCTGATTGTCGTGTGTGGGGTGTAAGGAAGTGGAAAAAGTCAACAGTGAAACCTGTTAGTTGCAAAGTTTAGAACTGGGCTTTAGGAATTGGATTTATTTTTGGAGCAAGCCTAGCTTATGATGTGTGGAAGGCATCTAGGTGAAGATATTTTGTAGGAAACTAAATATATTATCTTACTATTGGCCTTGGCTTGAGACTTGATTTCTTCAACTGTAAAATAAGGATGATCCTAATTACTTTATGAAGTTTATATGAGTGAATGAGAAAATCACTTGGATCTCTGTCCTCTTCCCTTCTACTTTGACATATAATTTCTCTGCTACTTTCTCCAGCTGCAGGGACAAGAGACACACGGGAACATGATGCTGTGCAGAATCGCCCATTAATACATTTGTCTTTTCAAAAACTGCAGCATCTAGAATAGACCACTATATTTATAAGTGTCAATTCAATTTATTTAACAAAACACTCATTTTCTTGCAGTATTTGCACATTTTACTCATTATTCCTTCTGAAAAATTATATTTGTGATAATGGAGTCCATATAAATGATCTGTTTATGAAAATTAAAATAGTTCCCAGGTATGCGTACATTTAAATCTGAGATATATTGTACTTTTTGATAGGAATCACCTCTTCTCATGTTAAAAATTACTTTCTAGAGTAGTTTTATTCTCTTTGGTATTTTTTATGTGTTCAAATATTCTCTTCTATCTAATTCCATGAAAAATAGGCTGTAAAAATTCATGATAGTCTGATTTATTTTTATTTTTGTGAACATAGACATTTTTCCTCTCCTAAGCTTGTAGTCTTCTGGATGACTCATGAATTATTTTGGGTTCTTGGCCCAGTGACAATACTAACAAATCTTATTCTGAATCTGAATCTGGAAACTTGCAAGGAGACAGAAAATTAAATGTTGACTCTAAAACTTGACATGTTATAAAAAATGTAATGTGTCTTGGATACTTGAGATTGAAAATTCTGGATAACAAAGCTGACTCTTATTAAAGCAGTTAAAAAAGCTTCCATGTACTATCAAAAGTAGGCATCAAAACATATTGTCATTATTTTATGTTTTTTATATTATAAATGGCCAAAATTAAATTGCAGGCAGCAAAACACAGCAGTGGGGGAGTGGGAAGCATATGAATAGAAATAAAAGCAGAGTAATATGCTTGTATTTTTCAGTAGTGTAGAAATTCTGATTTATTTTACTCTATGGTAGAAAAATGTGCTTCAATTTTGCATTTGAATATGATGGTTACCATAAAAGAAAAGCAGTCAAATGTGTAACTTCAAAAGCATGAAAACAATGAGCTGAATCCAACCCAGGCAGAATAGGAAGAAAAACCATGCAGAGAAAGCAAATAGCAGTTAGAAACATAAAATAAGAAAGCAAAATAATTCCAAAAATCTCAGTAATCATAACAAATAAAAACAGGTTAAATTCACGTAGCAAAGTGTAGATAATGTCAAAATGCATTAAAATAAACATTGTACAAGTATCAAGATTTATTGTGAATAATAAAAAATAGAGAGAGAGAGTTGGAAAATAAAGCTATAAAAAATGTTACTGCAGGAAAAACACTATAATATTTTAAAACCAGCACAAAGAAAGCTGGTATCTACATATGACTAAGAGACCAAATAGATTTCAATCTGAAAAGCACTAAAAGCAAAAGGGAAGACTATTTCATTTAGTAAACTGTACAATTTTGCCAAGAAGGTGGCAAAAACTCATGAGTTTTTATCTTCCTAACAACCGAGCTTTGAAATATATGTGGCAAAATTTGGCAGACATTCAAGATGAAGTAGATAAAAATTCTTCCTGAGAGAAAAAGAAATATAAAGTTGCAGTAGATATGAATTACAAAAGTAATAAGCATTGCCTTGTATAAGTATGTATGTGAATGTGTAACCACACTTCTAAAACACAGAAAATATTTACAAATTTGACTAAAATCTAGGCAAAAGGATTTAAAAATATTGCAAAGAAATGATAAAATTCAGTAATTGTTAATTGATCACAGACCAATTAAGGAAAAGTATAATCAAAATTGAAGTCATTTGGATACCAACAACTACAAGGCACAGGCTCTAAAACACTAGCTAAAATGACAAGTAAATATGTACACTGCCACACACAACATGCATAGTTTCATATATGTAATTTAAGTGTGTGCATGTTAGCTCTCCACCCACTATGCACGTCTCCAGACCTTCTTCACAAAAGCATCGTGGGGTCTGCAGAGCAGTGTGTCACCCTCCAGGGAAGAGGAACTAAAAGAAATGCATGTCCCATGCTTACTGCCTATTGAAGGATTAACCAAGAAACACAGGCCAACATATTTCTTCACCATCAGATTTGGGAGAATCCATCTCTGTGGGGCAAAGACCAAGAGTTCTGCCCTGGTGGAATTTCCTCCATGTGAGAAACTAAAGTCAAGGGAAGGGAGATTTATTCACAAAGATTCATTGTTTACCAATGTTTACTCTTATTAGCTCCTCTTTTTCTATCTCTGAACTGTTTCCAAATAAAACTTTACCTTATTAAAATAATGTAATTTAGCTTGAAAATAAAATTAGCAAAATGCTACTATTGTGGGAAAAAAAAAAAAAGAGCCCTATCCTACCTTTCTTGACATCCCAGGCCAAACTCCATGAGTCAAAAACTTCTACCCTGAGTGTTTTCTATGTGTTTCTATGTTTCTAAATAACACAGCTGTACTATTTTGTGCTTTATATAGGCTGTGTGTGTGTGTGTGCACTAGATATTGAATGGGCTGAAGTGATAAAGAGCCTGGTTTGAATCCCAGCTCCCCTGCCTCTGATATTTAACTCTGAACAAGTTATTTAACCAAATTATCTATAGTTTCCTTGCCAATGAATGAGATTGACAATGTTCTGCAGTTTCTAAGGTTGATGTGAAGACTATTTTCAGTAGTATATACTGCTAATGTATTCTCTCCGTCCATTCTCTAGTTTTCAATGCTATTGCTCACATCACTTTCACTACTAACAGATGCCCCAAATGCTAAGGCTCTTTAGGGTTCTGCAGAGATTTTTAGCTTCATTCTTATTAGAATCTCCCATGTAAGTGCTTAGGTTATGCTTTCCCTGTTTTTCATCCAGGAAAAAATGTGCTGAACAATTTTCTGTGCTGTGTCTCCTTCCTTCCTTGTGGGTTAATATTCCCCTACTGCAATTTCAGTGATATATGGGGATGGAGAGAAGAAAACACATGTTCTCAATCTTCCATATTCCTAATGCACACACTTAAAGTAAATGGAATTAAATTGTGCATATTTACATGAATCTACAAAATCATTACACATGATACATCTACAACAATAACATTTTTCTCAAGTTAAACAGCATTGAATCATCTTTCACAATCTGTCCTCCAAGAAGGGCAATAAACTGTGTCTATTTTCTTGATCAAATTATAAACATGCAGTACGCAACCTTTTTTGGAAGTGATAATCTGTTTTTAACACACTGCTCTAGAAATGTTTGTTAGAATAAGAAGGGAAGAGAGCTGGTGCAATGCAGTATAATGGGAGATGTGTAAAAAAAGAACCAAGGATTTCAAAGTTGCATAAAAACAATAGACCTATTGCTTGGAGAAGCCAAGACACTGTATGAGGGAATGGCTAGAAATTAAAATTAGAATCAAGGAAATCATTGATTAAAAAGCAAAACATGGTGGTGAAAAGAAGGTGAAATTAAAGTAATGAATAAGTAGGAAGCTTAAAAGTACTTGTTTGTTTTCAGTCTGATGGAAATTTAGAAATATGTTTTATTTCAGAATTATAAGAGGGAAAACATGGAGGTATAATTTTAGCATTTTCCAGAAGTAGTAACCCTGGAACATGTATTGTTTCATTCCTGTTTTAGGCAAAAATAAATTGAGTTTCCAAATGGAATGATTAGCATTTGAATATAGGAGAGAATAAGAACCTATGGAGCATGTGGATTCAAGAGGACCATGAAAAAGGCAGATGCTTGTCAGGCTTTTCATTTCCAATTACCTGAATCCCAGAGAAGTGAATGGCAAAGCCATGCTGTGCACTGGGGCGTGACAGTGATGTCAGAGCAGAGCAAGAGGAGGCTGGAGCCTGGAGCAGCACGATGAGCTACAGTCACTGGAGAGGCCTGAGGCCAATTTCTGCAATAGTTTGTGCCAGAATTTGAATATTTCAGCCACCTTAATTCTTTACATACATATTATATAACCTCTCCAGAAGGTATGTAAAAAACCAAGTCTGACACTGCAATTTGCAAAGTCACTCTAGCAAAGAACAGAAAGTGAATTAGGGAATCAATTTACAAGTGGGCACTACTTCCTGGTGTCAAGGCTCAGAGCGACCGTACAGAAATCCACATGAAGCCTACTGTGTGCAGTGTGACTGAAGCTAAATCAGGATGAGTGTTCTGTCACATTTTTCTTTTTGCCTATTAAAATAAGAGGATAAAATGCAGTAGACATGCCATACATGACTCAATAGAATACATCACTTAGGGCACTTTCTTTACAGCCATTCTATCTAACCTATTAAACGGTTCCCACAAAGAAACAATAAGAGCAAGTTTTGGGAAGAACAGAAATAGTCCCCAAGGATTCAGTAGAAACATTGTTGGGAGACAGAAACACATGGGGGAGTATGATAAAATTATCATATGAAGAGCAGCCTGACCTAGGACATAAAAGTGAGGAAAGCAGAACAGAGAGGATACTTTAGGTCCAATCAATGCTCAAACCTGGACACATCCTGGAAGCCTTTATTAAACAATCATTGAAAATCCAGAAATTCCGGGTCAGTTACTCACATACAGGGAAGTTTATTCACTATCCAAACTTTGTTCCTCCCATGACAAGCTTATCAGAGTGGGTCTCTGGGTTTCCTGGAGCCTCCCTGTCAGTGGTTACTAACAGGCTACTAACTGTTACAGCTACTCAGATATTACACTGCCAGTGTCCACTGCTTTCATCAGCACCCATGCTCCTTCGCTGTGCTCTGCCCTCGACATGTAGCACGTGACTCACAACATCCCAGGAATCTTCTATAGTTGTACATATGCCTAGTCATCCCATCCTCACAACAAGCCTGAAGATCGAACTTATTATTATCCCCCTTTTACAGAAGAGAAAACTAGGGCACAAAGGTGCCTTTGAATTGGCTCAATACACACAGATAAGGAGCTAGATAACTCAGTTATCACTCTTCCACACCCACGATAACTAAGACTCAGAGACGTTTGGTAATCTGTCCAAAGCCACACAACTGGCAAGATACCTCCCCAGCATGCTGACCTAGGTCAGCGGTCATTGGAATCTGGTGCACACGATTCAGACTTGGAGACGTGTGGATTAAAGTGCCCCCTCTTGTTGCTTACGTTTCAGAGCTCTGAGGACGTTGGCAAGTACTTCAACCTTCCCAGCCCTCATTTCCACTCTTGTAAAGTGAGGCAGGAATGCCTATGTATGCAGTTACAGAAAAATCAATGAGCAGTACCTTCAAGGTACTAACTGGCCCCTGGCACAAGATGCTTTTAATACACTCCAGCTTCAAATTCCCCTACTTTGTTTGAAACAAATGCAGTTTGGAAAATAAAATAAAAGAAACACGTTAAAAACCTTTTCCTTGAGGTAGACAGTCCACAGTTTATATTTTTTTAACTTGCTGAAAAAAATGCACTTCAATTTAAATGTAAACTGTGGGTTATAACCTTTAGTCGGTGCTATTTATACAAATAGTATAAAGCCTTCCAGAAGAACAAATAACACGACACTGTTATACATGATTACCGTTAATCTTAATCAGACATGGCAGGCTCGGAATCTGTGGCTCCGGGAAGCAGTTCTCTGATTAACTCTGCTCAGCACTGGGGCTCTCCCAGGCTGCACGGGCAGGAAAGGAAAAGTCACCTTGAGGAAATGGATGACTGGGATGGAATGACCACAGTGTCTTCATTAAACAAATATGGCACATTGATTGGGTGGCTGCCACGTCGTTTTGATGGATTGCTTTTTCCTTGTTTTCCTTCAAGGAAGATGTAGTGGCCCAGCTCACTGCCAAGCACCCCGCCATGCATGCCGCTCACTCCTCCCTCATTAAAACAAATAGCCTTGCATACTGTGGCCTCTACATCAACAGCCATGCGTTTTCCCAGTAATTCATTCCAGAACAGTCTATGGTTGGCTGGTCACTTTAAAAGAGATATAATCCCTGTGCTACAGAGATACACACTTGAACATTAATTTCAATGCTTGAAGACTTGTCTGAGAAATGTGCCTACTCTTTGTGACTGGAGGTATAATAAAAATAATGACCCAAGAAATTTCAAAAATAATTAATTACTCTTTTACCAGGGTAGAATACCTTATTAGGGGAGTACAGATGATAAGATATGGCATAGCATTATGGCAGGTAGGGGAACACAATAAAGCTGAACTTGAAGCTAAGAGATTTGGGGTTTAATTCAGGCTTTGAAAATAAGCTACTACGTGAGCAAATACTACCCATTCCAACCCCTTCCCTAGGGCACTCTGACCTCATTTGTCAAACCACATGGCTGAACTAGAATATTTTCACCCTACATTACCTTTTTATATCAATCTATAGATTACAAGTTTAAAATATTTGACCTCCTGGGGAAGGAGCATTTATTAAGTAGTATTTAATTAATTTCTTATTAGTTTCTCTAAAGTGATGAAAAACTTTCTTTTATTGTCATTTAATCAAAATATTATTTATGATATGAAAATTGGAAACTAGATAAATTATGTTGCAGAAATAAAATTGAATGCTTTTTGTAACGACAATATCAGTGAATGCTTATTCATGTGAAAATGTGATATCATTATATTGTTGTCAATAAGGCATTATTAAAAGCATTATGTGCTTGTCTATTATTTCTATTTTTGCTAAAAATGTTTTTTGGATGTTATTCCTAGTCTAATTATCTTATATTTTTCAATATTAGAAATTGGCTTATTAAAATATATGATAGAGTACAAGTGGCTGCTATGATCAACTGTAAATCAACAACTTAGACAACCTAGATAAAATGGACAAACTCCTAGAAGCACACTAAACACCTACATCGACTCAAGAAGAAACAGAAGATCTCAAGAAAACAATAACGAATAAAGAGATCGAATCAGTAACAAAAAAACTTCCAACAAAGAAAAGCCCAGGATCAGATAGCTTCACAGGAGAATTTTTTGTAACAATTTAAGAAGAATTAACACCAGCCCTGCTCAAAATCTTCCAAAAAGTTGAAGAGGAGGGAACACTTCCTATTTCAGTAGACTTATTATTATTCTAGCAATGGAAGAACTTGTATTATTGATATAAAGGCATAGGCCACCAGAGGTTCTGAGGGGAGGGACGGGGAAGAACAGGTTTAACATGGGGCATTTTGGGGACATTGGAATTGTCCTGCATGATATTGCAATGATGGATAAAGGCCATTATACATTTTGTCAAAACCTATAAAATTGTGCGGTGCAAAGTGTAAATCATATGGTTAGTAGCAATGCTTCAATATGTGTTCATCAACTGTAGCAAATGTACCACACTAATGAAAGATGTTGTTAATGGGGGAAAAGTGTGGGAGGGGGAGAGGGTGGGGTATATGGGAATCCTCTATATTTTTGATGTAACACTTATGTAATCTAAAGCTGCTTTAAAAATAAAGACAAAATAATAGGGGGAAAAAGGACCTCAATACAAGAGCCAGTACTGTAAAACTGCTAGAGTAGGGAAGCAACTTCAGACCTCGTGTTAAGCAATGGTTTCTTAGAATTTATACCCAAAGCACAAGCAGCAAAATGAAAAATGATAAAGTGGTCCTCATCAAAATTAAAAACCTTTTTGCTCCAAAGATTTGAATAGACGTTTCTCCAAAGAGGAAATACAAATGGCCAAAGAGCACATGAAAAAATGCTCAACATTGCAAACTATTAGGGAAATGCAGAATAAAACTACAATGAGATACTATTTCACACCTTACAGAATGCCCATTCTTAAAAAAGAACAAAAACAAAAACAAAAAAACAGAAAACTACAAGTCCTGGAAAGGATGTGGAGAAACAGGAATACCCCTTCACTGCTGGTGGGAATGCAGAGTGGTGCAGCTTCTGTGGAAGGTGGTTTGGCAGTTCCTCAAGAAGCTGAATATAGAACTTCTGTTATGATCCAGCAATACCCAGTTACTAGGGATATATTCAGAAGAACTGGAAGCAAGGATGTGAAGTGCCATTTGCACACTGATGTTCCTAGCAGCATTATTCACAATTGCTAAAATATGGAACCAGCCCAAGGGTCCATCAACTGATGAATGGCTCAACAAAATGTGGCATATACATACAATGGAATACTATTCAGCTGTAAGAAGAAATGAAATTGGGATGCATATGACAACATGGATGAACCTAGAGGATATTATGTTGATTGAAATAAGACAGAAAAGGAAAAATGTTGTATGGTCTCACTAATATGAACTAAATACGATGAGTAAACTCATGGAGATAATTCTAGAGTATAGGTTACTAGAATATTGAATGTGGGTTGAGAATGGGAGCTGATGCTTAATGTATGTAGCATTATTAATAACATTAATTGTAAAAGTGTGGAAATGAATAGAGTTGATAACACATTATAGTGAGTACAACTAACACTGCTGATTTACAAATGTGATTGTGGTTGAAAGGGGTGGTATGTAGACATAAATGTCAATTGAAAGAAAACTAGAGAATAATCTAGGGAATGTATCACATAGTGATTTAAGTGGTGGATGAAGATTTTGATTAATCATATAAATATAAGAATGCTTTTCTTTTACAAAGTGTTAAGAATATGGTGATACACAGGAAAATTGCAACTAATATTGTAATATTTTGCAGCAATGGCAAGAAGATATTTTTTCAATACTAAGGGACAACAATAGGCAGATATAAGGGAATATAGGATTTTTCCTATTGAAGAAATGAAAATGTTCTAAAATTGCCTGAGGTGAAGCCAGCACAACTCTGTGATGAAAAGACCCATTGAGTGTACACTTTGAAAAGATTGTAAAAAGCATGGGACTGTATAACACAGGGAATCCAGTGATGGAAGACAGACTGTGGTTAACAGGACAAATATGAGAACGTTTCTGCTGAACAAATATATAATACTAATACAAGGTGTTAAAAATTAGGTGGGTTGGGGGAAAAATACACCAAATGTAAGATATGGGCTATAGTTAGTAGGGATATTTTGATGATGCCCTTTTGTAGTTTGAAACAAATGGTTCACAAAAATGCAAGGTGGTGGTGGTGGGGAGAAGTATGGGAGCCTTGTATGAGGGTATGCATGTTTGTTTTATAAACTCACAAATTTTACTATACATTTATTGTTTATGTATGTTCTTGTATGAATGATATACTTCAATAAAATTTTATTTAAAAATATATTTTTGCCCAAAGGAATTTATCATGAAAGTAATACAATAACCTATACATAGGAGAAATATATCGAATAAGTGTTTAATACTATTTAATAAAATGAATAATAACGTGTTGGAGAGGATGTGAAGAAATAGGAACACTTGTTTTTTGCTGTTTGGAATATAAAATGGTGCAGCCACTGTGGAAGACAGTTTGGAAGTTCTTCAGAAAGTTAAGTATAGACTTGTCATATGACCCAGCAATCCCACTACTAGCTATATACCCAAAATAATTGTAAGCAGGGACTTGAAGAGGTATTTGCACACCAATGTTCATAGTGGAATTAGTCACAATTTCCAAAAGATGGAAGTAACCAAAGTGTCCATCAACGGATGAATGGATAAACAAAATGTGGTGTTTATTTAGCCGTACAAAGGAATGACGTTTTCATACATGCAACAACATGGTTAAACCATGAAGGCATCATGTTGAATGAAATAAGCCAGACACAAAAGGCAAATATTTTATCATCTCATTGATGTGAAATAATTAGAATATGCAAACCATAGCGTCATAAGCTAGAATATAAATTACCAGGATATGGGGGGGGGCGGGGTAGGGTATAGTGAGTTAAGGCTTATACAGAGTTTTTATTTGGGATGATGAGTTTTGGTAATGGTTAAGAGAGGAACATTTAGGTTGTACATACATTAGTAGAGTAACAATTTGTTTTTTTTAGTTAGGCCAGTAAAAAGAATTTATTGGGAAATGGGGGAAAAGAACAGAGCTCTCTGAGAAATGGGAGAGACAGATGGAAATACACACTGAGATTTGATGAGGGCTCCTCTAGGCAGAGCGAGCGAGTTCTGCCTTGTGTGGTTAACTTTTAAACTATTAATTACTCCTCCCCTTGCTGTTATTGGTTACTCCACCAGTGGTGGGGGCCAATGGTGAGTCCTGGTTGGAATATCTGGGGCCAAGGGGAGGTCCTGGGACCTCAAGGTTAAACTCAAGGTCTCAGTGAGGTCTAGCAGCCATGTTGTCTGTCAGCCATGTTGTGGCTCGTCTCCTCCTCGTTTCCCTGGTTAACCTGCCTCAACTACCCCCTCAGAGAGTTTACACCCTTATTCGTAAGGGGGTGCTGAGGGGCAATGATCATTCATCTGTAGTTACTTCCTGCTGTTAGGGCAGTAGTCCCTGCCTGACACGGCGTAAACCTCTCTGGCTACTCTATCGAGGTTGAGGGAAGACGTGTCCGGCACCCTGGTTGGAACGGGCTGAAATCCCCATGTGACTAATACCTCATTCTGGAAAGTATTGATTCTGGAAGAAATAAACTTAGTTAAAATTTTGAAGATACATGGCCCCATTAAAAGGATAAAGAAAATGGTGGTAGGCAGGCCCCAAAAGGGGGCCAGCCATGACATACTAGACCACGAGAGTGAGGAAGGCCAGGTGCCTTCAGAGGCTGCATCCTCCCAAAGTTGGTGGGCTTCATCTTGTAGGTTTTGGGTGCTGTTTAGGACTATTTCAGAGCGATTTATCTAGAGACAGCACTCCTCCTTAAGGAACAGATGTGTCTCTCCCTGGGCTGCTGTCAGCATGCTAAGTGCCCTGCGATCTTGCAGCACCACAGCAGTCAGGGAGTCCATTTGTTGTCTTAGAGCTTCTAGGGCACGGCAAGTTTCTTCTACGCTGTTAGTTAGCTCTAGGGAGTGATTATAATAGGTAACAGGGTTTGGTATAAATTGTCAATCCCCATTTTCCATGGTGGTGGTTATGCCTAAGACAGCTAAGAGAGGGAGGAGAAGAGGCAGTTCCCTTTTAGTTATTGTATAGGGAGAAACTACAGGAAATGGAAACAGACAAGGTTTCTTAATGGGTGTCTGGCTTGCCCTCTTCCTAGCAACAGGCATTTGGGCTAGAGTTGGAACAGCTGCCTTTCACACAGACACTACTTAGCTTTGTTTCTTGAAGAGGTATTTCAGGCCGTCCAATGACTGGCACTTCTACATCCCATCAGGTGCTTCTGGCGAGTTGGTGTTCTTTGGGCAGGTGTCTTCACTCGGGATAAGTGCACCCAGCTGGCAATTCCTTTAACAGCTGCAGGAGTGATTAGATCTAGAGTAAGGTCCTTTCCATTTTGGCTGTAATTGAGAGTGAGGTCTGTTCTCCTGCCAGGTTTTGATCAGAACCTGGTTTCCAGGTCCTGGTGACCTGGCTGGAGTGGGTCACAGCCACCTCGTTTGCCGTTTCCCTTCTGGTGGGAAATGCTTAGCCCTGGCAGGATGGCGTGTGGGTCTGCCAGTCGTCCCCAGGGTATGAGTGGGACAGGTTCTGGAATAAGGGCTAGGAGGGAGGCCTGGGGTAAGCAGTTCATTAACTACCTAGAAAATGAAGTTTACCAGGACTTTTAACATGTTCAATGTCCCTTTGCATAAGATCTAGAACAAAAGAGATATCATTCATGAGGCAGATAGTTACAGTACTTAATACTAATTAATGTACAAGTTCCTCTTTGAGCTTCAGCTAATAGATGTAAGCTCCAGGTTTGCAATGCCACACTGCTCTCTCTCCGTGGGAGCGGGCCATAATGCCCTTTGTGTTTAGCTTCTACTCACAGTGCTCCACTTGGTGTGTCCTGCACACAGCCAGCGTGCTGGCCCTAGAGAGAAGCTAGCAAGGCAGGCTCCAGCGTTTCACTGGCCTCGTGCCCTTCGGCACTATGGAACAGAGCCAGCCTGGAGACAGTGTCCATTGTAAATCTGGCCAGATTGAGCCATCACCGGCTGCTGCAGGAGTCTGAAACTGCAACATACTCTTCATCCACTTCAGGAGCACAATCAGAGATGTAGTAGATACTTTTATTGTCTTAGGGGTCAGTGGCAGACCTAGCCAATAACTCAAATGGAGAGGCAAAATGCAGTGTCTTGAAGGCCTGGCTTGAATGTACAAGAGAGTTTGATGATACTGAAGTCTATCTCTTTTGATTTTTATACACTTACTAAACACTTACAATGCAATTTATAACATATCAAATGAACTTAATGATTTTAGTACTTTGCTTTTTACTTCTACACCTTTGCCATGGTAACGTTAATTAATAGGTATTTTACTTTAGCAGCACAGGAAAAACTACTTTCTCAATCATTTTATGAACACTGAAGATTCCCAGTGGAATCAAGATTATCTTTCCTTACCACCACTTTAATATGGAGATTGAGGTTTTCCTGTTATGGTTATAAGCCATAATTAAAGAATAAAATTCCTTTACAAATTAGATTAATTAGAAATAGACTTCTAATTATAGTGCAAACTAGCTTAATTAGAAATAGACTTCAAAGAAATCTTTTAAATGTTATTTTACAATTAAACTTATTTTGTAAAAGAATGAAAGTTTTAAGTAACTTTAGTGAGCTGTGTTTTTGTGTCTATTTGTGTCTCCCTATTTGCTCAGTGTATATCTTCATACATCGGGTTAGTAATATCAAATTAACAAATAAAAATTCTTAAAAGAGGTCTATTCAAATTGTTAAAAATTAAATAGGTAGTTATAAATGTGAATGAATATTCCTGGATCCCAAATTAGGCTAAGCAGGATGGAGAGGTCATATAGAAATCTGAATATAGGAACTTTTGGGAAAGGGAAAAAGATTTTCCTGAGCTCTTTGACCTACCCAGCCCCAGGGCCTTCTCTTTGCTAGCGCTCTGAGCGAGGGGCTAGATATG
>JAQZBX010029556.1:0-27235 GCA_029593785.1 Cabassous unicinctus | reverse complement strand
TTTACTGAACACTTATAGTTTATGTTCATGTATGAATGATATACTTCAATAAATTGTTTAAAAAAAAAAAAAAATCAGCCCTGTTGGGATTAGTCGTGTTTCCCACAAAAGGCATATTCAGGTTCCTACCCCTGGTCTGGTGAGTGTGAACCCATTTGTAAACAGGACCTTTCAAGATGGTATTAAGGTGTGCGCACACTGAATGAGGGTGGGCCTTCATCCAATATGGCTGTAGTCCCTAAAAGCAAAGGACATTGGACATGGAAAGGGAAGCCATGGGAAGCAGCCAGAAACAGTACGTCAACAGAACTCAGAAGAGAAAGAAGATGCTACCATGTGCATTGTCATGTGAGAGGAAAGCCAAGGAACCTCAAAGATTGTCAGCCAGTCAGAAGATACCAAACCCAGGAGGAAGCAAGCCTTCAAGCCTCTGAAACCGTGAGACAATAAATTCCTGTTGTTAAGCCAATTGATTATATGGTATTTGTTTTAGCAGCTAGGAAACTGAAACAAGCCCTTTTCACACAGCAGCAAATAATTGTTGGTGACAAATCTTTGTAAAATGCTGAAGGACTCTTCCATTTCTGGAGAGGTGCTGATTAGTTGGTTGATTTGTTTCCATTTTTGAAGACTTCAAATGGCAGTTCTTCAAAGTATGGCACCAGCTACATCAGAATCAGTTGTGAAGCTTTTTTAAGAAATTCAGGTTCCTGGCCCTATCCCAGACCTACTGAATTAGAATCTCTGGAAATCTATTTTTAATATGCTCACCATGTAGTTCCTACACACATGAAAGTCAGAGAACCTTTATTTTGATGTAGACAAATCTATCAAATTTTGACCTTGTGGTTAGTGCTTTGTGGATCATATTTAAGAAGTCCTTTCCCAGCTCAAGATCCCAAATCTATTCTTGTACACATGTCTTCTCTGCAGCTTAGCACCCATGTCCAATCATTCTATAAGCACTACAGCTGAAGTCTGATAAATGCTGTTTTAGCCAAAATAGACAATTAAGATCCCTGGTTCATCCATCATCCCCTGTCTTCCTCATTTTCAATCCCAACTTCATCACAAGCTCTTAGCCCTCAACATATAAACACTCAATTCTTTCCTATCTTACACATGCATGTGCACATGCGCATACATGCACACAACCTGGATCCTACATCCCCCACAGTAGCCTTGCTCTCTCCTTCCTTTCCCTGTCAGCCTTCAGCAAATAACTATCTGTGTTTGCTGCTTTCTCTTCATCTTGCAGGCACTTCTTTAACCTCATGCAGTCTGACCTGTGCCCCTACCACTGAAATGGCTCCCACTAAAGCCTCCACTTTGCCAAATCCATTGGATTCTTCTTAGCCCTTACCTCACTTGACTTCATCTCCGAATGCTTCCAGGATGGCATTCTTCCCTGCTTGTCTTGGACCCTCTTGAACCCCTTTTGCTCACTTTCCTCTAGAGCTTCATCTTACTCAACCTATCACTTATATATTAAAAGATCCTAAGTCTTTATGTGACATCTCTAATTTCAATACTTTTTCCTCCTCTATTTCACATCCTGACTAACCATCCAACCCACCACCCATCCAACCCAGATTCTCGGAGTCATACTGGTTGCCTGCTCACCCTCTACTTCCACATTCAGCCACCAAGACCTGTTGGTCCTGCCACATGGAACATCACATCTGTCCTCCATCCCCACTGCCACTGCCTATGTTCAAACATTCATCCTGCTTTTCTGGCTCATTGCTATGTGTACCTAACCACTCTTCCCACTTACATTCTCACCTTCTGCCTCATTCACATTTCAGTCTGATGTCAGAGTTACTTGGTTGGAGGATGAAACTCAGATGTAGAAGTTGCAAGAATCTTACTCCTCAGTTCATGATTATTTTCATTTCTTTTTTTTTTTTTGTATTTTTTTTTCTTTTTGTATTTTTTATTACTATTTTCGTTATCACTTTTAATGCTTGGGCCAGCTCGCCACGCAGGCCAGCTTGCCTTTCACCAGGTCTCTGTAATCTGGACCTGCTCTAACCAGCTAATCTCATATGTGCCACTCCTGCTCACCCACCCTGCTCAGCCACACCAGCCTTCTATCCTTCCCTAGAACATGTTGGTCTCTTTCCCACTCAGGCCTGCTTCTGACGTTCCCAACCCTGGGTGTTCCTCCTTTGGCTCTTTGCTTGACTGGCTCCTTATCTTTCAGGTCTTTAGGCTGAAACACCTCTTCAGAGATGCCTTTCCTAAAACCCTATCTAAAGTAGACCTTTTTTCCCCAACCCCCCCCCACATTATTCCTGTTTGAGAACAGGGACAGGATAATAGTCAAAGCTCAATGTATAGGGAAGTGGGTGTGGCTCAATGGATAGAGCTCCCGTTTACCATATGGGAGGCCCCGGGTTCGCTTCCTGGGGCCTCCTTGTGAGGGCAGGCCGGCCCGCGAGGCCCCAGTGGGCTGATGCAGCAAGACCTCACAGCAAGGGGGAGATAAGCAGACACAGAAAAAAGCACACAGCCAATGGACACAGCAAGCACAAGCAGCAAGGGGGGGCTAAATGAATAAATAAATAAATCTTTAAAAAAAAATTTTTTTAAATAAAAAATTAAATTAAATTTAAAAAGTTCAATGTATGGGCTATTTCTTCTCCATAACTCATGTGAACAAATTACAATTTCCTAAAATACAGGGTGTTGGCAAACAACCAGGACTATAAAACCCAAAAATTAGGGAATCAAATTAATTCCTTCCCAGAAGCAGCAACATCTGCACATCTAGGTCCCACCTGGGCCCAGACACTCATGGGGGAGGCCAGTATTGAGATGGGAGATGTGCTTAGTCCTAAGCCAACTCCTGCGAGAGTCCTGGAGCTGCAAAGGCCATCCTTCAGGCTAATAGCACCATCCACCCTGCTGCTCAGTCCTGTAATCACATGGGAAACGGCCCCAAAATTGTCCTTGAGAGACTGGACGTGACTCTCACCAACTGTGTTTGGCTAGAGGCCCAGGTAAGCACTAAGGACATTCCAAGGAAGAGAAGCCACAGTCACAGGCTGGGCCAGACCCAAGGCTGCCAAGACCATCAGTGCTGCCAGGCAAGCGATACCAGGCCATGGGCTGTTAGCAGGGATTAAAATGACTCCCACTGGGAGCTGAGGTGGCTCAGGTGATTGAGCACCTCTCTCCTACATGGGAGGTCCCGGGTTCAGTTTCTGGTGCTTCCTAAAGAGAAGACAAGCAGACACAGAGAGCAGACAGCGACCGCAAACGATGGGGGGAGGGGGGGTGGGAAGAGATAAGCAAAAAAAAAAAAAAAAAAAAAATGACTCCCACTTCCCACTACTTTCCTTCCCTCCCCGCCCCGAAAGGAAGAAGAGTGATACTGGTACCTTTTTGCCTGTATCACTGGTTACAGTGATTTTTCATCTACAGATAATTTCCATGCCATGGATCTTTCATTTATTAAAAATCAGGATCCCATTCAGGACTCAGAATATGGAAGAGATGCTAATCCAAGGACATTAATCTGACCTAAGATGGTCTATTAGTTATCTAGTGCTACAAGTCACCTTAAAACTTAGCAACTTATAACACACATTTGCAGCTGCTGTAGAAAAAAACAGTTTGGCAGTTTTTTCAGAAAGGTAAATGGAGAATTACCGTATGATTTGGCAATTCCTCTCCTAGTTATACTCCAAAAAATTAAAAACAGGGATTCAAACAAATACTTGTACACCAATGTTCATAGCAACATGATTCACAATGGCCAAAAGGTGGAAATAACCCAACTGTGCATCAACAGATGATCGGATAGTCAACAAATTTGATATATCCATACAATGAAATATTATTCAGCCATAAAAAGGAATGAAGTACTGATAGACACTACAATATGGATGAACCTTGAAAACATTATGCTAAGTGAAATAAGCCAGAAACAATAAGACAAATATTGTATGATTCCACTTATATGGAATATCTAGAATAAGTAAATTCAGAGAGACAGTAAGTGGATTGGAAGTTACCAAGGGATGAGGGGAGGGGAATGGGGAGTTACTGCTTAATGGGTACAGAGTTTCTGTTTTGGAGTGATGAAAAAGTTTTGGTAATGAAGGGTGGTGATGGCAGCACAACATTGTAAATGTAATTAAGTATTACTGTATTGTATATTTAAAAATGGTTAAAAGAGGAAGTTCTGTGTTGTATATTTGTTACCACACAAAAAATTAAAATTAAACATACAAACAAAAAACGGTTATCTCACCGTTTCTGTGGGGCAGGAGCCTGGGCACAGCTGCACAGGATTGCTCCCAGGCTGCAGTCAGGTGTTGGCTGGGCTGTGGTCATTTCAAGGCTCAACGAGGGAAGCATTGGTTCCAAGCTCACGCGGTGGTTGTTAGCATTCACTTCCTCATTGGCTGTCAAACTGAAAGCTCAGTTCCTCACTATTGGCCCAAACCTGCCCTTGCCACGCAGATGTCTCCAACATGGCAGCTTGCTTCTTCAAACCGTACAAGCCAAGAAGGCAATAGAAAGTCTGCTAGCAAGATGTAAGGCACAGTCCTAATCGTGGAAGTCACGTCCTTTGCCGTATTCTATTGATTAGAGGCGAGTCACTAGTCCAGCCTACACTCAAGGGGATGAGCGTGGAGGCGAGAGGGGGGTGTCACTGGCGGGTCATCTTAGTCTGCCCACCACAGACAGCAAGAATTAATCAGGGTAAACAACAGTAGGAGAGGTTCTTTTTAAATTCTGGTGCCTAATGAATATCTTAGAATCAATCTAATGATAGTGGAAAATGCAGAAGTAAAACATCCCTCTGGTTTACACCTATTGTCACCCAGTGTCTCTGGAGAAAGCAAAACAAAACAAACTCTGCAAAGCTTGGGAGGCACCCAGAGAGGAGGAAAGGAATTGAATCTGCTCCTAGATAGGCTGGGGACAGTAAACTTAATCTTGCCTGACTGGCAAAAACTCAGTCCCTCCCAAGACCCCAACAATTGATAGTGAAGGGATAGAAAAGGGTTTCTATGTTGCTCTAGCCATTTGACCTAATTTGAGAGGTCACATCCGAGGGGTAGACAAAAGGATTCAACACATTTCTAGAAGGTGGCAAGCAGAAGTGGTAATTCTCAAAAGAGAGGCTTCACAGGGAAAGAGCTTAGCCAAGGTTTCTGAAGCACCCTGTGGAACCCCGGAAAGGCTCAGGCCTGAGCGAGGGCGGAGTTGGTAAAACAGGAAAATTGGTTGCAAGTCGATAGTCCAGCCCCTTTCAGACATGTAGACACAGTCACCAGCTGCATGCTACCCCAGCCCCACCCCCAGGGAACTATATCAAGGAAAATAAAGTTAACCGAGATAGCAGATTAGCCATCTCTTCCTGCTCTCCAGAATTGATAAAATGACAATAAAGAAAGCGTTTTATCAAAATCTTCAGCCACAAAGGCAAGAGATACCAGAAGACTCCAATGACGGACAAGGAAGTTTAACAAATTTCTACAAGGTGGAAAGAAAGTGGAGGAGTGCACCTGGCTGAGCAAAGCAGAGGAAGTTTAACAGAAGCCACTGCAGAGGGAGATACAGCAGAGAAATGAGCCGAGTCCTGCAGAATCCTAGAGAGTCTCAGTACTTGGGTGCAGGAGTTGGGCAGAGAGCTGGGAGGGCCACCCAAGCCCTCCTGCAAACCCCATGCAGCCTGGCTACCACCCCCTCCCAGCTGCAGGAGATCAGAGGTCAAGTCAGGCTCCTGGCTGAGGGCCTGAGGCACAGGTTTGAATAGAGGGAGAAAATGTAAAATCAGCCACCTGGACTGCGAAAGCCTTGGTTCCTTTAGGCGCCTTGTTCCCAGAATGCCACAGGCTCAGGGGCATCCTACCCCACAGGCAGGCAGGAGACTGGACACCCTGGAGGAAGGACCCCTCAACAGTGACATTTGAGGCCTCCATATAAAGGACCACTGGCCACCTGATCCCCTAACAGCAAAGACCAGGGCCAGAGAGACCCACCAGGAATGGAGAGCTGAAAGGTTAGAGCAAGAAGTTGTTTTTCCTTTCTTTTCCTGTGTTAACTCTTTCCTGCCTGATGGTTTTGCAGCTGCCTCCTCCTGTCCCTCTGGGCTTCCATTACAGAACCTGATTGTTGAATGGCAGTTTGGGGCCCTTACATGGAGGGAACCAGGAATATCTGGGATCCAGTGCAGAATCAAAGGGACAGTTTGGCAGAGTGAGTTTTCACCTCCTTAAGACTCCATCTTGGGAAGCGGCTGTGGCTCAATTGGTTGGGCTCCCATTTGCCATATGGCAGGCCCCAGGTTCAATTCCTGGGGCCTCCTGGTGAAGGCAAGCCGGCCCCGTGCGGCATGGGGAGTTGACGGCCAATGACGCAACAAAGGGAGACAAGCAGACACAGAAAAACGCAAAGCAAATGGACTCAGCGAGCACAAGCAGCAAGGAGGGGCATAAATAAATAAATAATAAAAAAGACTCCATCTTTCTCAAAGCCCAGGTGCAAAGCAGCCACAGTTCTGGTTTGTTTCCATTTGCTAGTTGGCCTGCTTTCATGAAACAGGTAGGAGCAGCAAGCCTGGCTCCTGGCCCTGGCTGTCTGGAGCTTATGTAGACCCCTTTATCCCACCACTGCTGCACGTGCAGCCACCCTTGCCAGGTTCTGGATACAGCAGGCCCACAGCTTCAGCCTTGCTCAACGTTTTCCTTTTTCGTTGTTTCTAGTCCATGGAGTTAATTGCTTTTGAACAGGCTTTTTGCTTTTCTCTTCTAGTATTTTGTGTCTATATTATATGTTTGCTGTTGATCAAACTGTGACTTCATTGTGCCATCCTGATAGAACCCCAGACTTTGATTTCTAATACTACTTTACACTGAAAAGAACCAGGGATCCTAGTAGCGTAATTCATTCTATACTTGGGGCAAGAGAACACATGTTGGGAATAGAATATGTTGTAGACCACCAAAAATATCTGGAGAGGTGACAACAAACTGAAGGGGCCAAAATTGTGACAAGCATCAAAAAGAAACCAATGATTCTAATCACAGACCAGTTGAGTTAGAGTTAGGCCCTGAATCTGTGAGGATTTTACTTTAAAAAGTAAAAATAATAGAAAGTTTGCCCCACAAAGATCATACATGCTAATCTGAGTCAGTTGATTGGTGCCTGACTCATGCAGGGGTGGGCTGGAGGAAGGTGGGTTTGTGACTGTGGTACTTGAAACAGCCTCAGTATCAGAAGTACGTGGCTAAAAGGGTATTTGAAATTAGATCCATGGGGTAGACTGTGGGGAAATGAGCTGGAGTAATAACTTTGGGTACTGACTCTACTTTCTTCCCCAGGATGAGGCTGGGGCCTTGTTGATATTGAATTTGGTTCAGAAACCAGGAGAGCCTGCTATTTGTACACATCCCTTTAAATGGAAGCACAGAGATATTTAGTGTAAGTTTTTCCAGAAGGGTGATGTGACCCTGACATAGAAGGGCAGTAGTGAAGCCAGAACTGAACTTTGCAGATCTGATGAGGTCGTACCTACACGTAGTCTTTACTGGCACCTGTGAGTCCCAGTAGGATTCTGCGGCCAGAGAGTTCCTTGCTTGCAAAAGGATTTTGTATCTTGTCTAATTATATCAGGAACTTATTAACAATGTGTAAGGGAGAAAAGAAGAGCTCTCCCTGCCTATCTAGTTTTACTTTACTTCAGAGTATGAAAAAAAATTGAGGATATAATAAAAGCAAAAAAGTCAATTAGAAAACCCAGGCAGGGAAGAGCTGTGCAAGAAAGAAATAATTGTATTATACTATTTAGCTCTGCAGTAAACAGTATATACCTACTCATGATAATATAACTTGGGTTGCTATTCAGTTTTAGAAGAAACCTTTAGAAAAAATACAATTTCATTATGATGGCAGGGAGGAAGGGGGAGTAAAAAAGCAGATATCAGCCCTAAGGTAGGAGATAGAAAGAGAAAAAAGAGAATGGAGAGCTCAAAGAACAGAGATGGGAGTTCATAGATTGTTTTACAAAGTGGGGCAGCAAGAGATACTGTTCAAGAGTTGATAAAACAAGAACCTTTTTAAAGAGCAATTTGGCAGAAATTGTCGGGATTTTTAAGGTAGTTCTGGAAGGATGCAAAAGAAACCAGCAACAGTAGTTGCCTCCAGGAGGGGATCAGATTGGCTAAGGAACAAGAGTGAGGGGACCTTACACTGTAGACCCACTGTATCTTTGAATTTTGAACATTTTAAGAAATTTTAAATAAAAATACAGGTGCAGGGAGTGGAAGTGGGCTCGAGCGATTGAATGCCTGCTTCCCACATGGGAGGTCCCAGGTTCAGTTCCCGGTGCCTCCTAAAAACAAAAACAAAAAAAAAAACAAAACAAAAAACAAGGAAACAAACAAACAAAAAAAACAACTCAGGGTGCCAATGTGGCTCAGTGGTTGAACGCCAGCTTCCCACTTATGAGGTCCTGGGTTCAATCCCTGGCCCCAGTACATCAATCAATCAATCAATCAATCAATCAACAATCCAACTTCCAGGACTCTCCCCTACTGAGAGATCAGCAGTAGGGCACAAGCCCTGCCCAACGGCATTTACTGAAGTAAATGAGGGAAATGTCTGTTAGTGCAGAGATGGGGAGATGACAGAACAATCCTAACATGGAATGTCATGCAGTAGTTAAAGAACTAAGTATGAAGGAGACCAGGCATGGAGTACTACATGTTGTATAGATTCCATTTATATAAAAAGTAAATATAAATCAATTTATGAAGATGAAATTAGATTAGTGGTTATGTAGGGCTGAGGAAGGATGCTAAGGAGTGTGGAGTCTTTCTTTTTGGAGTAATAAAATTGTTCTAAAAGTTTTGAGATGATGAATGTACAACATCATGATTATACTAAAAGCCATTGATTATACACTTTGGATAGATCATATGGTATATGAATATATCTCAGTAAAACTTTTTAATTGAAAAAAAGAATTAACTATGGGGAACAGAGGTAGCTCAAGTGGTTGAAGCTCCTGCTTCCCAGGCACAAGAACCAGGGTTCGATCCCCAGTACTTCCTAAAAACAAAACAAAAAAACCAAATCTCACTGGGGAGCGGATATAGCTCAGTGTTTGAGCACCTTTGCTTCCCATGTACGAGGTCCTGGGTTCAATCCCCTGTACCTCCTGAAAAAAATAAATACATAAAAGAACCAAGTAGCTCTATCCTGAAAAATGTGGGAAGGTGCCCCTAATATCTCATTTGACAAAACAAGTGAGTTGCTCAACATGTATAATACCCCATATTTTGAGTATAATTTAAAAAATTATCTGTAGATATGACTGTATATGCCCACAAAATAGTGAAGAAAAACCACAGCTAACTGTGAGCAGTGGTTACTTCCAGGAATAAGGGTGGGGAGACCAGTTTCCACTTGAGCATGTCTTATTTGAATTTATTTTAAGTATGTATACCATGTGGGCTTTTTTCAGTAACTCTTTCTGAGTACAGTGTTGACTGGGCAAATGAAAACAGGTTGAGAGTGGGAAGGGAATCCCACTGAAGAACTCCAGGGAGTGAGCCTTGTCTGAACGCCTCGGTCTCTCGTGAGAAGAGGCATGAACAGGGCAAGGCCTGGTGCAAGACAAAGTCATTTCTGTGTCAAATGCATCGAGACCCACCATAGTGGTGATCCGTCCCATCTTTAAACTCTCAACTGTCCAAAAGTGGGTGGCAAGCCCTTCTGTGACCACGAGCTCAAGATCAGGGAGACACTCTGTATTCTTTGAACCCCAGACCCCTCAGTAAATGTTTCCTGAATGAAAGGATGGCTGCCCAGAACACTGTCCCCTGAGCTGGTTTCAGCCTGCAATCACAGATGATCATGAGCTGCTCCCCACAGCAAAGTCTCAAAGAAAAAACCCAGGCCTGGCAAGGGGAGGCAGAGGGCACTGAAAGGTGCAGTGAGGCAGCTCACCAAGGGCTGAAGGCAACGGAAAAGGACTCAGCTGCACACCCCAGAACTGTGGCTGTCTTGGTTTATGACGCCCACACTTCTCAAAAATGAGCAAGGTTGGGGAACTTCTGCCTCTACCCTGGCCTGCATGGTCTAGTGAGGAGCAGAGGCTTCTTTTTGGGAGGACAGTGATTTTGTAGACATCCACGCCAACACCACCCTCAGCTGCTGATTTTTTATTGCACAAGAAACTGGCAATACCAAGGCAAGGGGGTGGGCATTACAAAACATTCTGGTTACCAACCCAGCGCTACCAGAGGGCATTCCATACAGATGCTTCAGTTACACACATATATGCACACACACGAACACGCTCTGGACACCCATGAGCCTGCTGCTTCCAGACCTCAAACAGCAGCTCTCACCCTAACCCACCTGCCGTAGTGGAACACAGCAAACAACTGGAAGGAAGATAAAAGGTTGAGCTGCAATAAACTGAGTCACTCAAATTAGCACACACAACACAAGTGGACATGTGGCTGCACCTCTTTGGGCCAGGGGAAAGGATGAGGACCTGGGAAAGTAAGAATTCTAGAAGGTGCCCACGAATGGTCTAAGAGGCTGCCTCGGGGCTCAGGGAAGCTCACGCCAATATGCAGCTGTCAATATGAAGCTGCCGCTCAGCACTGGAACCCAGGGGGGCCTGGACTGGGGTTTGCAACAATCACTAGGCAGCATCCCAGTGAGCTATGTTCTCCCTGAAGAATCTAGAAAGAGGCAGAATGCAGGCTGGCAAGAGCTCCAGATATCAAATCAGACTATTTGCAGCAGCAGCTCAGAGCCCTTCAGCTCATTTTCAATAGCATCGCTTCCTGCAGGCAGACAAAGCCTCCAGCTATGCAGGATGAACACACTTTAGGCTGGCTGGGACAAATTTCATTCCAAACTGGGGACTAACAGGCCCTCCTGGAGGGCCAGGGGTTGGCAGGGAGAGACAGGGTCAGGCCCAGGTGCCGGTCCCTTGCAGCTACCTGGTGGCAGTAACCGGGGAAGGCGGCAAGGTTAGGGGTGGCACTCAGAACACTGCCCCTTTGCTCTCTGTCAGGGCTCAGGGAGCCACCGTGAAACGGAGCTGCTGGGCCAGGCCCGCCTGAGCTCACAGAACTGCTGAGTGGGCTCCAGGGAGAACCGATGGTGCTGGACTCGCCTACCTGGTGTCCGCCAGCTCCTGGACTGAAAGTGACAGCAGCATACCAAAGACCAAACAAAAAGCAACCTACACAACAAATGCTTCAAGTTTATATGAAAGGAAAAAGAAAGTCTGAGGGAGTCGACTGCTTCCACCCCACATTTCCCCCCGCAGCTCCTACAACCCTTTATTTGCTAACGAGGAATGCACCGACCGGCACTAGGTGGAGAGAGGTCCTTGCTGCTCGGCCCTCACAGCCTGAGCCCTGCTGGAGGGAAGCCGGAACGGCCTTGCTCCAGGGCTCAGGCTGCGGGAAGAGCTCCCCTCACCCAAACCTTCATTTTATACACTTTATCGGTAAAGTTCTACTTAAAACAAAACCTCTTCTTGCTGGCAGAGACCCGTATCTCAGTCCAGAACAGCTACCCCGAGTGCCAGGTTTCCTCGCCTGGCCACCCCTGCCGCAGCGCACAGGCCGGGGTGCTCCCCTCGCAACACTCACTCACACTTCAGGGTGGTCTCAGGGGAGAGGAGGGGAGAGCTCTGTGGAGAGCAGTGGTGAGCAGCCGGCTTTATTCCAGACTGCCACAAGGGGTGGGAGGGAGCGGGGGCAGGGCGGCCGGGCTCAGGCTCTTCTGCCAACAACATGGCAACAGTGTGGTCCCCCCGCAGACCACTCTCTGCAGGGCCTCCCGAGGGCTGCAAGGCCAGCGGCCTCTCTGGCAGGGCGGACTCATGACTACATGTGTGCTGGGGGCGAGGGAGTGGGCAGCCTCAGTTACTCCTGTCCAAAGCCCTCGGTCTCCTCAATGGCATAGAGCAGCTTCTCTTTCAGCTGTTCGTAGCTCTTGTATGGTGGGAGATCCAGACGGTTAAAACTGTTGAGAGATGAGAGTGGAACAGTCAGTGCAGGGGATGGCAAGGCTCTAATGAAATAGCTCACAGCTTTAGCTCCATCCAAAGGGCTGCTGGCTAGTCAGATGCTAAGCAGGGTCCCCGCTGGAGATTGAGATTGCTGGACCATGCAGGAGGCAGGGCTAGGGGTAAGGGGCAAGGCAGCTGGGAAATGCAGTGGTTGGGAGGTTGGAATTCAGGGCAGCAGCTCCTTGCCCACTGGAATTAACTATTTCAATATGTAATACCTGGTATGGTCAGTAGGGCATATAACTGCTGCAATGACTTCTCCCAAAACCAGAGACCCAAGGCAGAGACACCCCAGCAAGTTACATCTCCTTCCCTTCAACCCAACACCCCAGACCCGTGCAAAAGTTGCCAAAGTCAAAGCCCCTTAGGAACTTATGAGGTCCCCAGCATCTCCCACTAAAACCAGCAGCTCACCAAGTGTGGCTTCTGGGCAGCCAGGTTTCCTTGCCAACCTTGTCTATGCAAAACTTCTGTGGTCCATTGCTACCTGTTATCCAAAAAACACCATAGGTCAACAAAAATGTCCCTTCCCGAAGCAGGACACTCACCCAAAGACAGGCTCAGTCACAGGATGCTATGCCACAGACCTTCCCGTCCCGTCCAACCCGCCCCCCCCCCGCCCCGACACATGCCCCTCAACTTTCTTTGAAGACACTAGGCCTTGCCCTCTCTTTGAGCTGTCCTCACCCCGACCCAAGGGCACCAGCAGGACGAAGGAAAACGTACCGATGAGTTCAGCAAACCCCCCGACAGGCAGACGGCAGGTTCCAGTAACAAACTGCAGCAAACGGATTCTTTTTTCATTGTCCATCTCCTTCACCACCTAGAACTCCGCAAGTTGAGCCAGTCAGGTGACACTCAAACCCAGGCACTCTGCCCTAACATGCAACTCCTCTCCCTGAGCCTCCTGGTCAGCCAGGCCCTCTTGAGGGCTAAGAGCCAAGAGCCGGCTTTCCCGCAGAGCTTGTGTTTATAGAACATTCACACTAGTCTACGGGACAGCTGTTGGTCTCAGGGGTACCTCCAGGCTAGGTATTTTCCCATCTAAGTTCTGCTTTTTAAAATATACTAACAATGGGAGGGACTACTTAATGGGTATGGGTTTTCTTTTGGGGGTAATGAAAACGCTCTGGAATTAAATGGTGGTGTTAGGAAAACATTGTGAATGTACTAAAAACTACTGAATTTTACACCTTAAAATGCTTCACATGGACAATTTTATGTTATATGAAGTTGGCCTCATCAAAAAATACATATCTCTATACACACTATGAACATCTATGTTATTTCTTTTTTTATGCACACTATACTTCCATAACAACAACTAAACTCATATATATAAAGGAATCGATTCATTATATCCAGGTTGAGGAGCTCTTTCAGGTTTTCTGGAGCCCAAGCGCATGTCTTCCGCCCCATCTGGCAGGAAGGAAATCCCACGGCTGACGGCCACGTTACTTCCTGCCTCCCAATCCCCCTCTCCACTACCCCACACCAGCTGGCCACAATCCAGCTGCAACAGTCGGCATTCTTTTCATTTTTTCCAAAGTTGGGTTTATCCTCTCCTTTTGCAAGTTAGGGGAGGTGAGGACAGTGTCAAAGATGAGGGAGGTGAAAACACAACCAGGTTCCTTGAGCTTGAAGCTCCATTTCCTTTGGTTGACTGCTAAGACCCTTGCCCCTGAGCCCAGTGGGGACAGGCCCCAGGACCCACCTGCCAGAACCACTGGATCTGCTTGCTGTTCTTGGTGTAGTGCCGGTAGATGGTGTTCTTCTGCCAGTCGCTCATGTCTATCTCCTGCATGCCACACAGCATCAGCTAAGAGAGGAAGGTGGGTCAGCAAGCCCAGTGCCAGCCTTCTCCCCGCCGGGGCGGGCCCTGGGCCCAGTGGCACAGAACACTTCGTCCACTCCACTAGCAACTGAAACAGTCCCAAGAATTTTCAATGAATTACTTTTGCAGGCAGTTTTAGTAATGTGGATAACCCAAGTCCCTGCTTTCTTGAACATGGAAGCCCTCAAAGCAAGTGCCCAGGGAGAGGTGGCTGCTGAAGACCCAGAACAAAACTAGCTGCCCTGCTGCCTTCTGTCTGGCTCAAGTTTGAGATGTTATTGGTGCATTTCTGTGGGTCTACAGGGAAAATAGCAATGAACAGGATCATCTCAGAAGCCGCACTCGGGGTCCCACCTCCAGTTCTTTCTCATCAAAGTAGCGCAACCACTCCAGGGGGGCCACCTCGTTGAAGCCATCCAGGAAGGCTTTGGTCTGCTCTTCCACACCTCGCGTGAAACGCCAGTCAGTCAGGAGCCTAAAACCAAACTGGACGTTAGTGGAGCCCAGGACCCACTGCTCAGGTGCAACTCACAGCCTGCCTGCAGGGCTAGTCCCACACAGAAGCAACAAGTTAGCATAGAGTCAACTTCTGGCATTCCTAAAACCAGTTTGTTGAAGTTCCAGAAGGACAACCTTTAAAACCTCACAGGGGAGCAGATGTAGCTCAAGCAGTTAAGCGCCTGCTTCCCACGTACGAGGTCCAGGGTTTGATCCCTGGTACCTCCTAAAAACAAACAAACGAAAAAACCAACTCTCATTGGTAAATGGATGTAGCTCAGTGGTTGAGCAACTGCTTTCCATGTACGAGGTCCTGGGTACCTCCTAAAAAAAAAAGCAAACCTCACGGTAGCTTGGAAACACTTGAGTTTTTTAAATCCCCACCAACATCACTTCCACCACCTCCTCCTCCTACCATTGACTGAGCTTCAGAGACATGTGGAAGTACGGAGATTAAAAAGCTACACCAAGAGACCTGAAGGACATGTGTGGAGAATTTACACATTTACACGTGACATCGTGAATTTAGGCACACACAACACAGAAATCCTTTCAGTTAGGAGGAAAATGGAGACATCCAAGTTTTATGCCGCTTCTAAGAAATACAGCCTTGCAGTCTTGAAGTCTACCACGTGGGAGATAATGGGGACCCAGAACAACCCGGGGGCTAGTGACAAAGTGCGGGCT
Source organism: Cabassous unicinctus (assembly GCA_029593785.1). Classification (NCBI taxonomy): domain Eukaryota; kingdom Metazoa; phylum Chordata; class Mammalia; order Cingulata; family Chlamyphoridae; genus Cabassous; species Cabassous unicinctus. The sequence goes on along the minus strand of JAQZBX010029556.1, from coordinate 12,152 downwards.
CTGGCTCCCCCAACCTTCATCATCACGTGACCAGCCATTGGCAGCCATCTGAGGCAGGTACAAATTGGGAGGCTATCCCTACAACCGGTGACCTATGGGCCACACGTGGGGGCCTGGCTGAAGAGGGCTTCTCCTGAGACAAGAGTGGAAAACTCTTTCTCTGTGATCTGCTGTGTCTCTGCTGCCCTTTTCCCCAGCCCCCACCCGCTGTGCTCTCCAGCACTTGAGGCTTACATGATATACTCCTCCTTGTTCTCCTCCGTGACTCGGATACTCTCACCACCTTCCTTCAGTTCGTGGGTTGTCACCTTGCCCAGGATCTCCATGTCCTGGATGAAGTACAGCTCTAAACCACACTCTTCTAAGTTGTTTTCTCTGGGGTCATGAGAGATCAAGAGGGAAGTTAGAAGGGTCTGCCCTGGATCCTGTTCCATCACTTACTTTTAGTGTCCATGTGACACCCAAGAACTCAAAAGTGGACCAAAACCCCGAACAGGGGCAGGGGACACCTTCCTGATGCAAGGAAAGAATTCCAGATCTGCCCTACAGGGGCATCTAGAAGCTGCTCATCTGCACAAGCACTTAGAAGTGCTGGATAAGAGCTTAGAGGCCACTCCAGCAGAGGCCACTGGGGGTATCTGAGTCCAAACCAGAGACCCCCTCCTCCAACTGCTGAGCAAGGAAAGGAGCTCACTTGATCCAGACTATGGAGTTGTAGAATTCAGGATCAATGGATTCCAGGTCTTTCAGGGTTGGTCTCTTGTTGAGCATCCGTTTGTAGAAAGGGAGGGTGAAGCCTGTGTCAATGAACTTTCCATGGTACAGAGCCTAAGGTAGGAAAAGACATAGCAAAGAGATTTGGCCCTCCCAGGACACTGCCCAAGGCAAGCTCTTGGATCCTCTGAATCAAAACCTCACCACTGCTACCTGGCTTCCCTCCCTGTTAGGACCTGAGCCGCCAGCTACTTCAGAGGCCCAGAGGCTGAGTAGGAAATAAGCAACACTCTTTGTCCTGACTTGGACCTTGGGATGGATTCTTATCCCACCCTCAAGAGCTCAGGGACCACACAGAGCCAGCCTGCTCAGGAACCCATCTGTGGGCCCACCACTTGCCCAGCATGCCTGCCAGGCTGGCCCCCCTGGTCCAGCAGAGAGCTGCCCCAGGCTCACAGAGAACACTTGTTCAAAATAGCTCCAGGTGGCTGCCCTGACTCACTGGCTCTCAGAGCTGGGAGGCAGAGACAGCCAAAAATAATGCAGACGTTGTAGACAGCGAGAGCTGGCGGGCCAGTGGTGAGTAATAGTCTAGGGTTTTACTGGTCTGTCCTGTCAGCCGCTAGGCCAGGCGGGTCTCTGGACCTGGGAAGAATGTGCCCACTTCCTGAGCCTGGTACCTTGGCCAAGAACTTCCAGATGATGGGAAGGGACTTATTTAGTCATGGGCTCTTGGGGCCCTCGGCACAGGGCAGAGCACTCAGGAAGTCCAGGGAAGAAGCAAACGGAAATTAGCATTGGAACATTTCAAACTACCAAATACGGCAGCAGGACCGTGAAGACTCCTGTTGCTTCAGGCTTCCCCACTCCCAGGCACTCCACACAGAGGCCCGTGACATGGCCCCCTTTTCCAGATTCACTGTCTCCCTATTCCGAGATAAATACAAATGCTACAACTCCCCCTACAGCCATCACCACCTTCTGAGGGAAGCCTCCTATGCTCTGCACCAAAGGGTTGCTTAGGGCTGTTTTGAGCTACTGTGGTCTCCAAATCCCCTTCCAGAAGGCCTTAGTGCCTCGGTGGGACAGCCCCAAACACTCGCACCTGCACCTGTAGGCTTGGGACAGAAGGCGGCACCCCCCAGAGATAGGCAGCAGGTGGGCAATTACAGTTTCACTCAGCCCCATCACCCCAACACCCTGGACATGGTGGTTAAGTGAAGTCCCGAGGTCCGGGGACCCTTGGCTTTTCCCTGGACAAGTAAATCAACATGCAAAAACCCTCTCCACACCCCCACGGTGGCCACCAAGAAAGCACTTGTTTCTCTAGCGCTATCTTTAGCTTTTTGTATTTTGAGGTTAAGAGCCCTCAGAGAGGTGGCATCAGTCCACGGGGGCGGCCGTCCACGCCAACACTGCCGCCCTGGCGCACAGGGTCTGGCTTCCTCGCCTGCTGCCCTTCCTGGAGTCTCAGAGGAAGTGCGGGTTCCCCTGGTGCCCTCTGGCACGTTCCGCCAGGACACCTAAGATGAAGGGGAGGAGGATGTTACTAGGGACTGGGGGACCCCGGGCCCCCTTACCATGGCGATGAATCTGCCAATGAAGCGGAAGTAGGTGAGGTGGTCAGGGTTGATGGAGGAGGCAGGGTTGATCTGCAAGCAGTAATTGTTCTTCCCGGCATATTCAAATAAACAATACATGGGGTTGAGAACCTCGTGGGACAGGAGGAAGAACCACTCTCTGTCAGAGAAGAGAGACAGCACAAGGATAATGGATCCCTCCCCCACACACCGGCATGGGGGGTGGCTCTCCTCTGCCTCTGTTTCTCAGGTAGTTTGGAGACACATGTTCCAGGGAGCCAGGCCCCACGGGGATCAGTGCCTGGGCTAAGCTATATCAACAGGGGGTCAGTGAGTGGGGCAGGGCCAGAACAAGGGCAAGCCAGGGCAACTGCACGAGAGGATGAAGCTCAGGGAAACCTGCTTATGTGTTGGCTCCCAGGTGGTGCATTCCAAGACGTCACATCACAATATCCAGAGCTTCAAATGGCAAAGGAGCTCCTGACACCCTGGGCCACCATGCACAGTTGTGTAGGCTGTGCACTGCACAAAGGCACTGTATTAAAGTATCATAGATTTGCACATTTATTACAACAGTTTCCCTGCAAATGGCAGTCAAGCTGTCTTTTTCTGATAAAATCAGGATATCACAACGATTTTCCAACAGATGGAAGTATCTTGAGGCAGAGCATCTTTTTCTAAATCTTGCAAAGGTGCTGTATGAATAGCAGCCGCCCCGCTTACACCCTACTCAAGTAGGCAGCATGACTCTACAGTAACACTTTCGTAACTCCTGATCCATGAAAACTCTGCAGTCCATGCTGCCTCCAGAAGAGAAACCTCACTCCAACCAGCTACAGCACAGGGAGCTACTCCCCTCGCACACCCAAGCCCCTTGCATTTTGCCCTCCCATCACCCCGGCCCCATCACTATACTGTTTCCCACACTTCCATGCATGTATCTGAACCTACACCCATGCCTTAGCATCTACAGGCACCCTGGGTAGAAGCCTCAAGCTAGAATCAAGAGTCCTTTTGAGGAGTGGGTGTAGCTCAGTGGTTAAGTGCCTGCTTCCCATGTATGAAGTTCCGGGTTCCATCCCCGGTACCTCCTTGAAAAAAAAAAAACAGAGTCCTTTCGGGCTTGGGCAAAACCAGCAGGGGGCCAGTCCCCAGCTGCTGGGCTGTTTGTGGCTGTGCAGATGAGGAGTCCTTCGATGCAGAGGCTGCCCCGGTATCCTGTCCGTGGTTCTACCCTGTGGTAGAACAGCATGACGTAACCTACCATAGGGTAAAACCACTGGCAGGACACAGAGAGAGACACACACAGAGGGCAGGAGCCACACCAGAAGCCCACCAAGCAGAGCCTGGAGAGAAGGTCACCATGGAGAAAAAGAACAATCAATCCACAAGGGGCAGATGCAGAGGGCAATGCAACCAGCCAACAGAACCAGAAGCAAGTTGACCCCATACCAAGCGAGAAGAGTCCCCACACCATGAGCAGTCAGCGGGCGGAGAGGGCGCCGAGGGCCAAGGTGCTCCTTCTCGCTGCCGGGGCACTTCTGCCCCATCGTCCAATGCGACATTTTTCCAGTCTGTTTACTTATTTAGGTGGACTGAGGTGAGGGCAAGAGAATGCTTTTGGGCTCTTTTTCTGGATACATTCATTTTAATTTTCTGACCCCGTGTGTGTGGCCTGCAGCCTGGTACTGATGAAAGCCCTTTAAACTGTGACACAATTTAGACACATCAGATACACACTGAGACACCCTGACTTCACATGGCCCGCGAAGGAGAGAAAGCCGGGGTTGATGCTAGACTATATCCATACAGGTTGTTAGCAGTACAGACATAGCTACATACTGATTGGTAAAAGAGCCCTTGTCCCAGTCTCCTCCCCCAAAACCCCCAGCCTCATGTGATCCAGTCACTAAAGGGGAAGGCCTAGTCCAGCACTGAACCCCAGGACCTTGCTCCAGGGCCCAATTTCAACAGGCCACAAAGATTAAGTATTTTGAATGACACCCAGTGTCTACTCCCGAAGGGGCAGGGGCAGGGGCAGCAGTGTGAGGGTTTTGAGAATGAATCTGAACAAGGAGAAGGCAGCTTTCTGGCTGTGGGCCCGTGGCCTGGGGACACGGGAACAGTGTGGCCTTCCGGGAGCACCTGGGCTCACCTGGCGATGCCTCCGTAGTCCAGGCCCTCCTCGCCGCGCATGATAATGTAGAGCCGGCGGCGCAGGTCGTAGGGTTTCATGTTCATGATCTAAGGAGACAGAATGTCATAGCCAGCCTGCCATGCTCCCGTCCACACAGGCTGGGGGTGCAGGGATGGGGGTTGGCAGGTGATTCTTGGGTCTCTCGAGACCTCACAGCCTGCTCTCCAGCAGACACCGGGGACCCAAGTCCTGGAAACCCTACGGTGCGAGTTTAACTGGCCACATGGCAGAAGATAGGTAGTGGGTAGTGGGAGGAGGGCTTCTGCAGGCCTTGGACACTACTATTCTTATCTTACCTGCTGGAAAGAATCCTCAAAGAGCGTCTGCCTGGAAACACTAATCTTCACGTGGCTGGGTAGGGCGTTTGACTGAAAAGAACAAACAAACAAACTCAAAGCAGGGCCTCAAGTGGTAACTCTTCAACCCGGTGTCCTGTCTGTATGAAGAGGCTCCCTATGCGCCCTGGGCCTGGAGGGGGAGATGGGGGTCCCGTAGAAATGGCAGCTGGCAGCCATACATCCTGCCTTCTATAAAAGTAGACCGAGACAACCTCAGCAGCTCAGGGCTAGTCAAGTGACTTGTCCTGACCTAAGACACAGACAGCCCAGCACCTGCTGAGCTGAGTCGTCAGGCTGAAATAATTATGGAACCCCAGCTGCCGGGGGTGGGTCCCAGCACCAGAACTCACATGGCAGAGGAAACGGAACTGGTGATACTTCCACCGAAAACTTCGGTCGTAGGCACCAGGGGAACCTTGCTTCGCCCTGGGAAAAACAAAGATATTCTGGAATCCATGTGATTTCTTAAAAATTAGCAATTTATCTTTGTTAGCCCTCAGGAAAGCTGATGCTATGTTAATTTGAAGACGAGTAAAATAAGGCATCAAAGGAAGAAAGTGTCATTAAAGACACTGCAGATTTGAAGGGTAAAAAGAAAAACTAGAAATAACTTCAGACTCTTGCTTTTAGAGAAATACCACTAGTGTTACTCTAAATAAAAAAGGATGGCCCCTTCCCCACCATTCCCTTTAATGCGACCTCAAATGGGCCACTAGAGGGCAGTAAAGAGCAGCAGCCCCCGTTCACTGGAGGCCACCCCAAAGCCCACCTCCCTGCACCAGCTCTGCAGGGATAAATGGAGCTGGGGCTGACAGATACTGATGTGGCCTGGGAAGTCCTTACCCAGACTCAAACCCTGGGCGAGGATCCTTAAAGGTGGTAGTGCGGGTATTGTGGTCCACAAAGTATCGCACCCCTTCGCTGGTGTATTTCATCTCCCATCCTGGAGGCAGAGCTTGTTCCTGGATCATCCTGAAAACATGAGAAGAGAGAAGTGAAGGGCCAACCTGGACTTCATTGCATAGGAGGTCAGGGTCTTCCAAGTGCTGCTTCTACCCAAGCCCTGCGAAGCCCTTTAGGGTGGGCTTCAAGGACATGCGAATGGCAGCACCCAGGTTGCGGGGACATTTCTGCAGCAGAGCAGGGCCATCAGCAATCCTGAGATGCCAAGTGCCCCATACAAGCTTCTGGGTCAGGGGGTGAGGCGGGCCCTCTACCTCTCTTGGAATCCAATCACGAGCAGCCTGCACAATTAGTCCAGAGGCCAGCAACACCTGCCAGCCAGGCCCCCTCCACTACCAGGCTTCATTGAGGCCAAGACTATCTTGTGAGGGTCTCGAGGCACCCATGCGTGCTAGGACGAATGCAGTGCAGGGCTGCTCGCCTGCTGCCGGCGCTGCGCACAGAGGTCCCCAGCCCTCCCCCCAGCTGGCATCCTTACCCCTGGGTCCGAGGGTCCTCCCACTGTGTAGTGCGGGTGTTATGGTTCACGTAATACACCCGTCCATTGTCCTGTCTCTTCTCTGCCAGGAGAGAAGAAAAAAAAGAGAATAAATAGCACATGTCCTTTCCCCTCTGGCTTCCACCTCCTGGGTGCGGGGTCGGAACTTCTGAATGAGAGAAGTTCAACCAGCAAAAGCTTGGCTCTCTCACAGTTGTCACTGGACAACAAGGACACAGGGAAGCTTTCCCTGTTGGGAAGGATATATACATTCTCAGCTCGAGAACAAGTATTGTCTGTACCGTTTGTTGGAGGGAAGGGGGTGGTGCGGCAACACGGAGGGGGAGCAGCCAAGCTGAAACCAGAGGAGTAATTGCATCCAGCTGTGCACAGAATGGAAGCCCAGCCAGCCTCCCCTCCCCCCCGCCCTGCCCCCACCCCAGCCTGTCACGGCAGATCTGGCCTGGTGACCACTCTGCCCACTGCCCCCTCCCAGTATCTCTCTTCTTCTGCTTAAAGGCTCAGTTTTGTTCTAAAACTCTCCCATCCCAGCAAAACCCCCGTGGTGCACATGTGGGCTGTGGACACGTCAGGCCCATCTGGTTTTTACACCTGAGTGTGTGCTACGGAGACAGGGGAGTGTTTGGGAGGGGAGGGGGAGAGCGTAAACATACTTTTTCTCTCTAGACAGACTTTACCGTCTTGCCCTTTGCTGGGTCACGGATGATGGCTCTGGGGTCCCCAAGGAAGGGAATCTGGCCTCCAGGCACAGACCCAACTCTAGCTGGTGATTTTGGACCTTGAGAGGGTTGAAAGGGTGACCCACCAGCCCTAGGTGTACGGGAGACAAAACTAGAAGCAAGGCTCTGAGCCTAGAAGGGGTTTTTCCCAGGAAGTTCCTGAGCCTTCAGAGCTTTTTCTACGTGAGTACAAATGATGTTGATGGCACTCCCTCTTTTATGATGACAAGGTGAAATTAAAGAAATAAAAGTAATCCATTCCAGAAGCTACGGGAAACCAGAGGCTGAAAAAAGGGCAAAACTGGGAGACCAACCCACACCGCCCAAAAATTAGGCTGCAATGATCCTGGTATCAACTCGAGGTTTGACTCCGACTCTCTACCTTACCCAGTAGCCATTACTGGACTGAAATTTTTAAAACACAGACAAAGGTAAAGAAAGAAAAGAAAATGCCTAGAATTGTTGAAGAGCCACAATCACCCCAAAACAGCTTGTGTGACTATCTCACAGAGGGAAGACCTTCCAGGAGTTTTCAGATGGGAGGGAAGGGGCTGCTCCCAGCCCAGAAGCTACTGCTTTGAACTAGATCCTTCTCAGCTGTTCTGCCAATGGCCAAAGCCAAAGTTAACCGTGGGGCGAGGGGTCTGCCAGCCGGCCTGAGGTTGCATCCTCATCCTGGCACTGCCCGCAGCGTGGGGGCCTCTGGCGGCTCGCTGAAACTGCCCCGCTGCACACAATCTCATAGTCTGGGGACTGGAGCAGTCCGGAAATGAGCATTGAGCCCAACCTCATTTTAGGAGGAAAGAGACGCGAGAGTACTGAGTCACACGCCCAGGGTCACGACTGCTGAGGGGCAAGAGTGGATCTAAGCCTGAGGAGTACTGGCTCCCGGCCAGTGCAGGGAAAAGCACTGTGGGGTCTCTCCTGGAGGAGCAGACGGGACCCAGGAGCTAAGGGCGGGGAGACGCCAGCGGAAGTGCCAGCAGACTCACGATAAATGCAACCCACTTTGAGTTTTGCTGCTCTGTTCGTTCTCCAGGCCACAGCCCTGGGGAAGCCAACACAAAGCCCGGAAGATTTGTGAGGAGGAAGGTTCTGCACCAGTACAGTCTTGTGTTTTCTGGATCATTCGGCAACAGCGGTGATTCTGACCGTGGCTCCTACTCCCATCTCAAAATATCTTCACACTTAGCATCTGGGAGCTGTTTTTGAGTCTCTATAACGACTCTTTTTTTGGTGCAGAACTAGTACAGAAGTAAGCTCACTTGACTGGCTACGTGGCTGGCATCTACAGAGCCAGAGACCATCGCCGGGTCTCCAGTCTAAGGCACAGCGTCTCCTGGCTGCCAAAAGCATTGCAGATGCCTGTTTCACCTATGCGTTTCCCCTACCTAGGCAGAGACCCCAAGCGTCTGACCCTCTCACATTTGAGTTCCTGCCAACATCTGAGATACAAGCTGCCTTTCATCTATTAAGGAGGCAGATGGGTCATCAGTGTGCATAAGGGATTCCCTAGCTGAAAATCAAGGAACGTGCGGAAGCTTCATTAACTGATCTCTCCCACTAGAAGGACTAGAAGCCCCCATGCAGTGCTTGGGAAAGCGGTGGTAGTTCACTAAGTGATCCCCTGAGGTCCTCTTAGGTTATTACCAAGGAGTAGTTGTTCCTGCCCCGAGAGGATCCAGCTTCAAAGCTCCCCTTCTCCAGCCTGACGATTATTCTGTCATTGCCAGCTTCCCTAAGCACCTCCTCCCTCTTTTGTTGGTGAGTGCACTCCCTCCCAATTGATTATTTGTGAACACTACCAAACCAGCATTTGTGATCTTCCGCTGGCCTAACAAATTAAACTCGTCTCATGCCGATTCCTACAAAAACTGCCTGCTACAGTCTCCGGGACTCCTGCAGTATTGACCCAACCTAGGGTCAGAGGGCTACAGACCACACTGAGCCTCGCCAGCTCCAGTCACCCCTTGGCATGGCCATTCCTTCCTAGAATAGCCAGAAATCTCTCCCAAGTCCTGGGTGTTCGTCCCCCTAATTCATTACTGGCAAATCCCACTAAAGGCTGGGAATAGGTAAGCGCTAAGCTATGAACAGCCAGGAGAAGAATCCAGCGAAACCACCAGTAAAGCATTAGCAGCTAGCCAGGATGCACTTTCTTAGAGTCACCACCCGGCATGCGCAACTCTCTTCTCTGCTTCCCCTTGGCCTCTTTCGCAGCTGGGTCCCAATAAAAAGGTGGCTTCCATTAGTCAAACTTCGGCTGAAGTCCTCTGACATCTCAGCTGCAAAGAAAGGTTTGTTAAGGTGGCTCCCTCTAATCCTACAGTCCCAGACCTGAAACAAATCCATTTGGGAATCAGACGTCAAAATGTCTTAGTGTTAGGATGGTTCCTTGAGTAGACATCTCTAAACTCAGGCCCAAAACTCAACATTCCCACAGCCACTTGGAAATTCTTCCGCAGGTCACTCTCCTTTAGCTATGGCAGGAGGATGCCACAGTGGCACAGCAGAGCTCAATTACTTTGCCGCCTTCGAGCTCCATCACTAATAATCGCTTTGGCTGGGCATCACCAGAGAATGTGCTGGAGACAGCAAAACAGGAAACCGAGCGATGGGAGTTAGAAGACGCACAGGAGAGGAGGGCAGAGCATGGCGGAGCAGCGGCTGATGAAGGTTGCGGGTACAGAGAAGTGGAGCGCGGCACTTACCCCAGCCAGGTGGGAGGGGGCCCAGGGGATCATGGTCCGTTGAAGTATTCGAAGACTAGACACAAGAAACAGCAGAATACAGAGGTTAAATAAAAAATTAAAAAAAAAAAAAAAGCTGCTAGTTAAAAATAAATCGATAAAGGAAAACAAAAATGCCAATGACTCATTTCTACATTTTAGCACTCTGTAGAGGATACAGTGGGATGTTAGGTGGCCTCTGCCCCTCTTAAAAGTCTTTAAAAAAAGCAAAAGAAAAAAAGGACCCTGCACACTGAGGGCCTGAACAGGTTTTGGAGAGGGTGCAGTGAAGGGGAGGAAGGGGTGTGCGAGTGAGGGTGGCCAGGGCGGCGGAGGCAGGGAGCCGGGCCGTGGCATGGCAGGAGGGCTCGGGAGCCGGACTTCCCAGCAAGCTCAGCCGAGGGGCTCTGCTCAGCTCCTGCTCGCCGCCGCCAAGGAGACTGAAATCACCACCACCTCCAACTTTCTCCAAGAACCACACACAGGAGGGGAAAAAATATCGCAGGCCTTTCCAATGAAATCATTCCCACAAGCCCTGCCCACGCCCAGCGCTTCCTGGCTGGGGCCTGGGCCCTCCTCCCTCCACCTCAGCTTACTGCCCCCACCTCCCCGTCTCTGGGAGCTGCGAGAGGGAGCGAGCGGCAGTGTGCGGCAGGGACCCAGACTGAAGGGACATTCAGGCCCCTTGCCCACGGGCCTCTCTCCTCCGAGCCCCTCACCTCCCCCAGGAGTTGTTTTCCTTTCCCTTCACAAAGCAGCTTTATTCTTCCCAGGCCTGAACCTGAAGTTGCTCAGTGTTCTGGGTTTGCCTGACTGGAAGGCTGGGGAGGTGGGGCAGGGGGCAGGGTGGCAAGGGAGAGGGGAGACGGGAGAAAGAAGGGGGAACCGGCTCTGGGGCTTCAGGGTCACTGTTGACATTAGAACCTCCCCTCCCTTTGCCTAGTGCTGCTGTGAGGTCCCCAGGGAAGGGCTGCAGTGGGCCGAGAGTTCTCATATCCTGTGGGGAGGGGGAATGCTGTCAAAAACTTTTCATAGTTAAATAAAACAAGGATTGTTCTTTCTTTCTTTCTTTCCTTCTTTCTTTCCTTTTGAAGCATTTTGACTTCACTTACTAAACTTTAATCGTTATATTAGGGGATCAAGTTCTCAATGCAGACTTCAGGCTGCCTTGCTGGCCCCGTCTGGGGGCGACGGAGCCACACGCGGGCAGAAGGATGAATGGAGCTCAGTCTCAGCTTGAGAAAACATTGGTAGACCTCAACTGCCATTGAACCCCCTTTCACAGCCCTCCCTCTAGCCCCAACTGAAAGGACAGAGAAACTTTCTTTCCAAGGTGGCAGCGCAGGCTCCTCATCCAAGCAAGTTCCAACAAAGAGGTTTAAGTTTTGGAACCATAGGTTCCTTGATGGGACAGAGCCCCCTTTCAGCAAAGGACCTCCTACCCACACTAAATGGAACTGCACGAAGGTGGGGGAAAGTGGGGCTGCCCTTGATTTTGGGCATCTTACAGCCAACCTCTAGGATATGCTTTAAATCTCATGCCACAGTTCAGGTACATCTGACCGTTACTGAAACAAATCTCCCAGATCCATAGAGGTCATTTTGGTGTGTTGGCGGGCATCTCAGAATACCCAAGTTTCTCCAACTTTGTTTTTGTAGTATATAGATAAGAACAATAGCTATAAAAACATTCAGCAATAGAAGAAAAGTAGCATGTTTCGGATATATATTACAGATAGCAAAACAAAATAGAATGCAAAAAAAAAAGAGAGAAAAATAAAATAAACAGTTGGTAAGTATTGAGTTATATAGCACTATCCTTGCAAAATGAAGTACTACAGAAAAGGACATTTTAAGAAATTAAAAGCAGCAGCATGTGGTACAAAATTGTTGCCACTTCAAATCTTTTTCCAGAATGAGTAGATAATCTCCTATAAAGCATTCAGGTGCTCCAGCGACAAGTTAGCTCTGAAGGAGCAGGCTGTAGTGTGCTCACAGACATCTTTTGCTGAAATCTACAAATCAACACACCAGGAGGTTTTAATTGAGGGCCTCCACAGCCAGCATTGAACTAGGAAAAATATTCATCAGTCCTTTTAATCCTTGCCTTTTTTATAGCCTAAACTGCACAATTTTGCTTATCTTTCATTAAGGTGTTAAAACAAATTTCCTTGGTGTCTTCCCATTCTCCACTTATCAGAGCCCCCCAAACCCGTAAGAGGAGGAGGCAGGCAGGAAAAGGAGGGAGATCAGAGACGATAAACACTAATATGTGAGAACAGAATCAATGAAAGCTGCTGCTCATGACGATTTTACTTCCTAGAGTTAAGGCAAAGTACTTGACTGTATTTTGGGTATTTCTTCCTTAACGTACCTAATACTGTTTGAAAACTAAGAAAAGAGAGTCAGAAGG
>JAQZBX010029555.1:0-27238 GCA_029593785.1 Cabassous unicinctus | reverse complement strand
GAGGTGTGCTGTAATAACTCAATACCCTGAAAATGAAACTCCCAAGAGCAGTTATCTTCAGCTAGAAACACGGCAGGAAACAGGGTAGAATTAAGAGTCTTAGCATGGCCACAGTGTGATGTGGTTACAATTTCCGCTTGTTAAACCACATACCTTGTGTAGGCCCAAATTCAGATCCGAAATTTAGATCTACAACAAGCTGTGCATACAAAATCGCCAGCCTCACCCACTCCCCCAACCGCCACCATTTGTGTTGCATTTGCTGGGACCTATGTGCACAGAGTGAATTTGAGAGAGATGATTGTCTTAGAGATGTTTTTAATTCATAAGCAAAGATTACAAATGCAGACAGACAAGATGACCTCCCAAGGAATCCTCAACCGTGGGATATGAGAGACTGAAAAACTAGAATAAAAAAGCCAGGTAGGTATGAAGGAGTAATGCAGTTGAGCTCAGCCACTGAAGTCATATTTGATACTTGCTAGAAAAGCAAGGATGTTCTGTCTGCTAACATGAGCTACAGAAATTGGGGCAGAGGGGGCGGACAGGATGTGAAACCCTCTTGGTTCCTAGCCAGGCACCACGGAAGCCCAAAATGTGCCAGCTGGAACTTCTGATTCTCTGTGTCTTTAGCATACTGGTATCATCTGTCCCTCTTCCCTCCTTTTGTCCCTTCCGTTCAGTCTCTTGCTCCTATCTCTTAACAACATGAAGTGAATTCAGAATCTGAGGCTGGCACATTGCATTCCATTTATTTATGCCAAGATCTCTGTTCCTTTCACGGGTGATGTTTAAGATGCTAAACTCAGATATGTGCCACATGGGTCATGAACTCACCATCAGCATGAGTGTGCATGCCTCAAGATGTTTTATTAGCAGCAGTCTTGGACTAGCACTAACTGAGCAGAGACAGCCTGCTGAGGAATGAAATGATATAACCTCCTTCTTTCATTTACTGGTTGATGTAATAAGTTTGAGCCAATATCATAAAGTGGGAATTTGGAATGGAATAGATGCATGTGGTGGGAAGCAAATGGGGGTGGGGGGTGTATATTGTATCCTATCCCAGCTCTGGGGTGATTTCTCATCTTATTGTCTCTTTTGCCATAATCACCAAACGGAAAAAGTTGGGGGTTTAAGAATAACCCAACTTTCCTGCCACTCTAAGTCTTTCCAGTTCAGCATGCAGCTCTCTCCACACTGACCATCACTACAGGGAAGAGGCTGTCCTTTAAGGGGCTCTTTGCAGCAGAATAATCCATGGGTAGAATTTCACAAGATTTGTTTACCCTCCAGCTGGAGGTTCTTGGTTCCCCGAGCTCTGGGTTGCTTGGTATGAACAAACCTCAGTAGCCGTTTCTCCTCCATCCTGGGGTTTGTCTCCTCTTCCTTTTCTGTGGCCTTTTCTCTTGGTCCTTCATGGTTCTGCCCCTTTGTCCCTGTTTCTGCCCTTATTCCATTTTTCCCCCTCCTATCACCTGCAATCCCTACTCTGGCCTGGGCCCACATGGATTTCTCCATTTTGTTCCCCTTTCTTTCAGATCAGTACATTCAGCACTATACGATTTATGTGGGTTTCTTCTCTTTTAAAGTCCTTAAAACCATTTGTTTTCATTTGCATTCAGACAACTCCAGGAGTTTCCAGAGATTTGGTCACCTTTTATTTGATGATTTTTTTTTTTAACCCAGAGGTGGTATTGTCATGTGTTCTGTTGGCATTATGCTGGGAGATTAAGATTAGAGATGTTTGTTGGTACAACCTGCTAAATGGATATCCTGATTGTACTGAAAGCCTGAATGACTTACCAGTATCTCAATTACCAAACCAAGTAATCAGCAACCACTTCTTTTGTTGAGCAGTTTATCCATATCCTTTTTAGTCATTCAAGTAATGACTATCCACCATTTTTAATTCATTCACTTAGGAGATAGTCGGTGAATACTTACCATTTGCTAGGTACTTGGTAGGCATTTGGAGATACAGACATGAACAAGATAGATAAAGTTCTGCTCTCAGGAACATAAAAAACTTGCTGTCCAGCAGGTAAATAATATAGGACAATATATAATTTAGGGCAGTGTGAAATTATAGAGGACCCCTAAAGCTGGTTGAGAAATTTAGACTTGTCTTGATGGGAAATTAGCACCTGCTAGAGGCAGAAATCAAGTGAAACAAAAAATTCCTATTAGAATCCATCCAGAAAGAATTATTGAGCATTAATTATTAATTATTTGCAAGACATGGAAAGGACAACAAAAATATAAGTCCCTGTCTTTATGTCCTTGGGACCTGGCCATGACAAGGTACATGCACACACAAGATAGTATATGCAAGAGTCAAATATGCAGTGGAAACAGGCACTTTAGGAATTGGGGGGGGGGGATCATTTAGTTCAACTCACCAAATATGAGATGAGCACCTATTATGTGTAAGTTGCTGGGCCTGGTGCTGGTGCTACAAGCATAAGTAAGATAATCCCTTAAATTATGATAGGGCTCATAATATACCTTAAGTAGGCTAATCTAGTAAGAGATGCAACACACAAGTAATACTAAGGTACAAAAGTAATACTAAGGAAGAAGGTATTAACTTTGCTGGGGATGGGGAAAGATGTTGAGAGGGCTTCGTGGAGGGGCGATCTCACTTGGGCAGGGTGTGAAAAGATCAGTAAGACTTTATCTGGCACACGGGGTGAAAAGGGCATGGTAGGCAGAGGGAGCAGCTTGAGCCAAGGCATAGAGATGTGAAGTATCTTTTGTATTATTAGGGGAAGTACGGAAGTTCAGTAAGGTTGGAAGATAAATTTCAAAGGTAAAGGAAGTAGTGGGAGATGAGGCAGTAGGGAGCTTTGACGGGGCATGAGTGACGTAGTCAGGATTAGGTTTTAGAAATTACCCTGATGGCATGAATTGGGAAGGGGTAAGGCTGGAACCAGTTAGACTATTGTACTATTCCAGGTGAAAGACACTGAGGATCTAAGTCTGTGAGAGAGGGATGGAATCAAAAGGGAATGGATCTGAGTGTGATTTAGGGAATGCCATCAACAGGACTTGGTAATTAATTGGGAGTTAGGGGGTAAAGCCAAAAGATGAGTATGAGGAAGTATAGGAGGTAGAATAAGCTCTTAGGGAAAAGGTTACAAGCTCAGTGTGGACCATGTTGAGTTTGAAGAGCCCTGTAGGACATTCAGGTGGACACATCCAGCTGCTACTGGAGCTAATGGGGTTGGAGATAAAGTTTGGGAGTTGTCAACATATAAAAGGTGATTAGAACCACAGAAATTATGAGATCAGTTGTTCAGAGGGTCTGTTCCAAGGAGCTATGAGCTGAGTAGTCAGGGAAGTTCTGAAATGAGTGTCAAAGCCTGCTAGGTTGGAGTTCTGTGGTTCTCTGTATGTTACATAAGCTCAGGACACATCAAGCAAAGTAGGAGGGTTCATGTAG
This sequence comes from Cabassous unicinctus, assembly GCA_029593785.1. Taxonomy (NCBI): domain Eukaryota; kingdom Metazoa; phylum Chordata; class Mammalia; order Cingulata; family Chlamyphoridae; genus Cabassous; species Cabassous unicinctus. The sequence goes on along the minus strand of JAQZBX010029555.1, from coordinate 23,793 downwards.
GGAAATTAGGGGATATATGAGGCCAGATTGTACCTAAAGAGATTGTACTTATTTTCTGAAATGAAAGAAGTTTGATTGAACACAGTGTCTTGGGATGATTGATTTGGTGGCTATTATAGAATGCCATAGGTAAGGTAATAGGGTGGATGCAGCTGGACTGGAAATGAGGATATAACAGGAGTCATTTCAAGGAAGAATCCACAGGTCATCGCTAGAAGTTGTGGTAAGGTGGAAGGTATTTTGCATCTCGGTGACTGGCACTGCTTGCTGGGATGCAGACAGGACTGTGGGTGCAGGAATCATGTCCTTTCATCTTGGTGTCTCAGACCCCTAATACGTACTACGCACTCACTATTTGTTGTGAAAGTAGGTACATGGAGGTACTGTGGACAGAAATGAAGGAGTCATCAGAAACACTAGATGTGGAAAGAGTTCAAGTTTGAACATGTGCCGGTGTTAAGTGGAGGTGTCCATCAGGCGATAATTATGGGACGACTAGAGTTGCAGTTCACTTCAGCTCATCAAGTATTTATGAGCTGGATGCTACAGGAGGAATAAAGATGGCAAGATTCCTTAAAGGCTACAGAAGGAAGCTTAAGAAAAATAAGCAAATTACCATACTTAAATATTAAGAAAAAAAGTGCTTATAAAGTATTATAAGGATTCAGAAAAAAAGAGAAATCCCATCTGGTTGAGTGGGGATCAGGAAAGTCTCCTTTGAGGAAGTGGCATTTTGATGTTCAGAGGGAAGCAGGAGGAAATGGAGAGGAAAAGAGGAGGAAGTCGGAGGGCACGATCCAAGAGAGGCATGAACAAGGGCGCAGAAGCATGTTTGGGCAACACCAGCGCACTTGGTTTAGCTCAGCTGTGTACACTTTTTAGGAGACTCAGTAATAAGAGGAAGAAGAACTGAGCCAGAAGGAAGTTCAAAATGAGATCCTGGTAGCAAGGAGCTTCCCCTTGAAAATGAATGCTCACTGCTCTTGGGCCCTTGGGCATCTCCTTCCCTGGCAGTTGAGGAACCAGGAGCTCCTTGTCTGCCATTCAGAAGGGCCCATTTGCCGAGACTTCCAGCTGAGACATTCTTTGGTGAAGGAAGAGGAAGGCCACGTTTTGCTTGTAGCTTCTTTATCCACACCACCTGAGGCCACCCCGCCCTGCCTGACTCCAGGGAGTATGCAGTGAGAAGCTGTGAAAGCTCTGCACTGTACAGGAGAATACCCAGGCCAGGCTTTATAGGAACTTTCCTTAAAAAGCCACAGGATCTCCAGGAAGAAGAGGGATGGGGAGGGAGAAGCATGAATGAAATTTCACAATATTTATTTACATATATTATAGAAGGCATTTCAAACATATCGAACATGAGAAACAGAAGGCTACTGTATGCTAAGTACATCCTGTCTTCCTTAGAAACAAAATGTGCAAACATCTCAAATCCAGGCATGGGTACAGATTTTAGATTATAAAAGTATAAATTCCACACCTTATACATTGCTCAGAGGATTAAAAGGAATGGGTGTATATTTGTGACTGCAGATGAGGGAAAGAAAGCTATGTTTTCATGGTATAGGAGACTCATTGTTTCACTGATGGGTAACCTAGGAGGCTGGGAACACACCGGTTATTAAATGTTAATGTGGCATATTGTGGTTGAAACCTGGCTCCAGGGTAACATGCAAATATTAGCCCTAAGATCACCTGAGTTTGTGGATTTGAGCCTCATAGCAAGAGGAGCCATAAAGGACTCACTGGACTAAGTTTCAGAGTATAGGTACTTTTCTCTACACATTCGAAATGAAATACATTTAGTAAGTATGTCCAGCACAGTTTTAATTAATTACATCCAAACACATTTATTAACAGTTAACACTATCTAACATTTGTGTGCCAGGCACTGTATTAAGAGCTCTACATAGATCATTTTATTTAATCTTCTTGACAGCCCTGTAATGGAGGCATATTTGTTCTTCCCATTTTACAGATTGGAAAACTGAGGTTGGGTAACTTGCCTAAGGTAATCTAGCTAGTAGGTAGTCGTCCGGAGATTGGAATCCTGGCAGAGGCGATGCTTAATGGTTGTCTTGTTATGCCACATGGCCTCACATATTTGAGAAATTAATGCCTTGGACTACAACAAATGTGAAGCTTATTCAAAACATGTATTTATCCTAGTAACCTCATAGGTCATCCAATATGTAGGAAATGCAGTGGAACCAGAGACTCAGATAATTTAGTATAAATTAGTTTACCCTTCAGCAGGCTTACAATTTGAGAATGTTTGGATGTTTGTCTCCATTCTGGTGAACAGAGCAGACCTTTCAATTTAGGTTTAAGCCAAATGCTAGGAATAATTAATGAAGCTGCTGAGGCCAATTCTAGGGAAAAAATAACACTTTAAGCTTCCAGCATGATGCAACGTGAAATGCTGGTGCCTTTGCTGTGGTTACACAAAGCACCTTATTGACATCACACCACCACTGAGGGGCTCTTTCAAGTCACCAAAGGTGCAAAATCACCCTGGGCCAGGAAGTTTGCCTCCACTGAGAAAAAAAGCCATGCAGATTTACCAGCTGGGGCAGGTTATTTCTTCTGCCCTCTAGCTGGCTTCCAGGCCAGGGCTCCTGCTGTATGTATGCAAGCAAATGCAATCTTTGATATTCTCCTGGGAAATCCAGATTTTTGGCTTTACAATCAATCTTACAAGAAAGGATTTTTTTTCCCCTCAAACTATTGCCAGGGAGATGAATTCTCTTCAATCCCATATCCTGAGTGAATCTGGGAAACTCAGCTCAGAGCTTCTAAAGAAATTGCTCCACAGACCCCTTTGCCAGTCAGGTGAAAACCATGGGCCCCTTACTAAGTCCACACTATAGTGTGTATTACTTAATAAATATATCATACCCACACCAACATGTCCCCACAAGAATAATGTTTTTTTGAATTTAAATTCAAGCTCACGGACTCCTTAAGAACCCCTGCTCTAGGGCATTTTAACAGCAGATCCTAAATATATTTAAAGAGCTAGTTGATAAAGTGAAGCTTGGGAAGTCATAAAAAGTGTGTGTGTGTGTGTGTGTGTGTGTGTGTGTGTGTGTGTTCGTAATCCAAGTAATGGATAGTCACTGTAGAAAAAAGAAAAAATATAGATAAGAAGAAATAAAGCCACTCACATACACCAAATCCTCTTATTTAACCCGGGAGGTGTAGTAGAAAAGGGAGCAGGTTGAAGAAACATCCAGACCTAAGTTGCTACAAACTTGAGTTTTCCACTAGCATGTTTAAGGAAGGTAGCTTGTCAGTATCTCTCTTTGATAAAATTGCTAGCAAAATTAGCATTTAGGAAAATTAAAATTCAACTGGCTACAGCCTTGCTGAAATAGTTACCAAATTTTCCTAAGATGGTGAGGCTTGACAGTCCATCACCATCACACATAACCCTTTTGCTACACTGTTGCTCATGGCTGGAGTCAGGCAATACCTATATCAAGAACTGTCTATTTGCTTTTTTCCCCAGACACCAAATGGACTGCTTTTGACCCCGAGTCCACTGCTATCCAGCATACATTTCTGGAGCAGCCTTAGTCCAGTTGCTCCACTAAGTCCTGCCAGACTGCAAGGACCAAACACGCTGTTCCAGGTGAGCATTTGGAAATGGACACTTTTAAATATGGAGCTTCTCAGGGATATTTCCCCCTATAAATACTGCAAAGGTAACAGTGAGTGCTGCCCTTGTTTGGTTAAAATGTTTCCAAAGGAAGTTCACATTAATGAGGTTTGCATACCCTGCAAAGGCAGAAATCTTCATGAAGGCAAAAATGGCTTACTTGTGTCAGAAATCCCACAAATGAAACAATTAGTTCTTCAAGAGTTTTGGATATTTTCATTGACTATGAAAACTGTCAGTGTACTGAGGAAAAGGCAAAAGTCTCAAATTTTTTTTTATGAAAGTTCATAAGACTTTAAAATGTTATCACTGATTATCAATTGAAATAAATTGAAAAATAAAAAGTCAACAATTTATCCATACTATGATAGAAAAGTTATCTGTATAATCATAATCAAGTGCTCCCTTGTTACATAAAGAAACAGGAACATACAGGGCAGCTGGTTTAAAAAATAACTACAGCTTAGCTCCTTTATCTTATAGAACTCCCTGTACTAGGTGATCACGTTCATTATTCATTCATACATCAGAATCTTGTGTAGCATCACTTGCTATCATGTGTATTTCCTCTTTGAGATCCAAAGATTGTTACTTAAAGACCAAGTTGTTACTATTTGCATATGTGAGTATAGGTAGAAAGAATCCTAGGGACAGGAATGAACAGAGCTAGTTAAAGTGCAAACTCCTTAGCCAAGACCCATCATCGTCTGGTCCCTTTTTACTTACCTAACTCTAGCCTTGTCTCTTCCATCTTGAATCCTATGCTCCCCAGTGTGGCTTACCCCAAGCTAGTTGTACTTCTTTTGCTCCTCGAACTTACCACTTTGTACTGTGATTGCCTATTCATAGTGATCTCCCCCACTAAATTGTGGGCCCTAAGAGACTAGAATTGCATCTTGTTCACTGTGGCATCCCCATTGCTTGGCTCACTAAATGATGCACGGTCATTATGTTGACTAAATGAAGAGATTCCTCAGAATCTGTAAAGAGATGTCTAAGAAAGGTTTAAGTGTCTTTAAAAAAAAAAGTCTCCATGCTTTTCTGAGTGGTTGTTTTGCTTGTCAAGGTTAATATTTGCCGAGTACCTACTTAGTGCCAGGAGATTTATATGCTGGGATTTAAGATCTTGTTTGGAAGAAAGGTGCAGTTAAAGATGTTTTGATTGCTGTCTTGCCTCTCTGGTTTCCTAGTGGGATTGGGGTAGGGTATCATGGATGTGACTGTATTCCTGGAATAATTAGGTTTCTTTCTCTTTCCTGGCTCTTGTTCCTATCACAAGAAACTGAGCTGTGGTCATGGATAACCAATGTTGATTCTTAACCATTTTATTAACTCAGGTAGGGAAACAAAAACTACAGTTTTGTTTTAGATTAGGACTACTAATCTTGTGGGGAGCTAAAAGGCTTCATTTCCTGAAAGTCTCAAGATTGGGGCAGCAGTATTCTAGGATTGGAGCTCCTAAATAGAGCAGGAAAGTTGTATGGCTACATTAACTACATTAATTTCTCCAGGGGAGAAGGGATGGCATTACTCCTCTAATCCTAGAATATAACACAGGGATCTGATGCATAGTAGGGATATAGAGATTCAGAAGATGTTTATGAATAATTTCCCCTTACTGGGAATTTTGCCACCTGATTGGTGTAGGCCTTGATGATCTCTCAGCTAAGCCACTGAAAACTACTGGTAGGGAGTTCTTTGCCTTAGATACTAAAATCTTCCAGCCCATCACAGGTGAGGAATACTCCCAGCAGCAACAATGGTTCATATCCACAGTGATTCTGAACATTATCAGGATTCTGGAGGTTGGGGCATGTGTACCACCACCCCCTACCATCACCCCGGCACTCCTGCTTCTCAAAGTTAGTGTGAAAAAGAATCCATCTTGAGGATGTGTTAAAATACAAATTGCTGGGCCCCATCCCACCAGTTTCTGATTCAGTACGTCTGGGCTGGGGCCTGGGGCCTGATGATAGTATTTCTTTCAAGTTCTCAGGTGATGGTGCTTCTGCTGCTGGAGGAACCATACTTTGAGAACCACTGCAGACCAGTGGTTACTAATTTACATTTAGAAATCTGCATAAGAGATTGCTGCATTAAAAGGCTATCTGCTCAGAATGTGAATTTCAATTTCACCAAACAAACCTGTCCTTTCTCCTGAAACCATCCAAAATACAACCCTGGAAAAAAAGTACAACCGTGTGTGGATGGGTGCCAGGTTAGGATAGCCATGAGCCCTCTTTTGGCGGTTGAATCCATGAGACTAAGGAAAAATAAGTTTTTACACTTTAAAATATTAACTGCTCTTCCTATGAAAAGAGCAGTTAAGTGTGGTAAAAAGTTGAAAGCAATAATTTTCAAATTGGAAAACAACAAAACATCATAAGAGAAATAATTTACTGATTTTTAAAACTAGACATTACAAATGGTGGGTTTTCGAAATTCAGATTACTATCAACAGTGCCCCATTTACACTAATTCTTTCAAAATAACAACAAACTTCTTTTACATATGTTATAAATGTGTTGGAGGAAGAAAAAACAGATTTGGCCTACAATAAATTTTAAATGATGTTAAGTTTCTTGTTGTGATGAATGGAAGAGAAAAGTAGATCAGAATCCTTAGGATGACAGTTGACAGCGCTAAGGAGTTTTTGCAGACAAGATCCCCTGACATAATTATTATAGCAGGTTATAGCAGATACTGAAGAATTTAAGGGAAGGTGAGAGAAAAAAAAACAACAGCCTTTCTGGAAGAAGTACGCTTTGTAATTGAGACATGTTTTAATACAGAGAGGGGTGCAAAAGATATTTGTGCTAAACACAAATATAGAACTTTTATTTAACAAGTAAAGTGAACTCTCCATTTCAACTGGACAGCTTGGCATTTTGAGCTTGTCTATAGGGATGTCTGTTCCACCACAACTTTTGAAATAGATTTTGAACAAATTTGGAATACACCTAGTTTGTATAGACATGTCTTGACACAAGGCAGAGCCAATTAAGTTTTCAACTGAGAATGCTTTCTGTAATTTTTAATTCCAGCAAATATTTGTGATGCTCTGAGGTAAGAACTGTAGGGGATGTACAGTATGTGAATAACAGATGTGTAAACAAAATGCTATAGGAACCAACAGAAGGAGTAGTTCTTTCCAGCTGGAGAGTGGGCAGAGGCTTCAAGGAAGAAGCACCTGAGTTGAACTGAGAAGAAGGGGCAGGATTTTGGTAGAGAGTAAAGCACATTCTAGAGTCATAGATCTGCATGATTCTGATATGAAAGTACATAATCTGGGTAACAGGAGATCAGTTTGGAAAAGCAGCTTAAATGGCCTTATATAGTATGCTTGAGAATTTCCCCTTTATAATCTGTGGGTAGTGAGAACCACAGGAGTATTTTTAAGCTGGAGAGGGTATAATGAGACCTCTATTTTTAAAAGATTATGCTGATATCACTGTGGAGGAAGAACTGAAGAGATAGTATAAGGGATGGAAAGATATGAGGAAATTATTACACTACTTCAAATCCTGAGGAATCATCATTTTTAGATTAGACAAGTGGAAATAGGGATAGATTTAGAAGACATTTCAGTGAAGACTTAGGGAGACTTAATTGGATTTGGGGACTAGGTAGTAGTCAATTTAGGAAGAGGCAAAGATTAATTACTAGGGATTAAAAGACTGGAAATGCTATTAATAAAAGTTAACATCTATTGAGGTGAGGGCTATTGTGTGCCATTGTTCTAAGCACTTTTCATGGCTTCTCATTTAATACTCTCAATATTTCTGTTTTAAAGGAAACTAAGGCCCAAAGAGTTTGCTCTGTTTACCCAAGATCACATGCTAGGAAGTGGCAGAGCCCTGATTCAATATATTTAGATGAGCCTGGGAAGAGCAGGCTTTGTGGGGAAGAAGTACTGGTGGGGATAACTGATAAGAAATAATGGGGTCCAGGGCATAATATAGGAGAAAGGAAGACTGAGGACAAAAGGTTGGGGAATGTTGAATTTTAAAAAAGAAGACTGTGGTAGGGAAAGAGCCAGTAATGATGACTAAGAAGCATGCCAGAAAAGCCAGGCTAACCACAAGAAACTATGGCAACTGAATGTATAGAAATAGAGGGCAGAAATCAATATATTTTAAAAACAGGAAAAGATTAACAAAACCAGAAGCTGATTCTTCTGCAAATACCAATAAGATGGATTAAAACCAAAAGGAAAGACGATACCAATAAGCTAAAAGCATGAAAATTCAAAACTTGCTCTTCTGTCAGTGTTTTAAGTCAATAGGAATAGTGGTTAGGAGCTTGGACCCTATAGAAAATATTAAAAGATAGTAAAAGAATATAAGCTATATATGAATAGATTTGATAACTTAGTTGAAATGGTTAAAATCCTAGAAAAAATAAAAAATTCCAAAGTGGCAGAAAAGAAACAAAAACCTTGATATGCTAATAATGATGAAATTGAAGCAATAATGAAAGACTTCTCCCCCAACCTGATCCAAAAAATTAAGTTGGACATTTGGTACAGAAAGTACAGTAACTTTCAATCAGAGTTTAAAACTTGGCTTCACTGCTTATTAACTGTGACCTTTAGCCAATCAGAACTTATTTGAACTGTTTCATCATCTTTAAAACAAGATAACAATACTTTGTAGGCTCTCGATATAAATGAAATGACACCCCCTGATAAACTCTAAAGTCCTAGACACACAACAGTTACTGAAGTAACTTGAAAATTGCAAAAATATATTTACTTGTTCTACAAATATTTATTATACAAATATTTATTATACTTTTAAATCTGCCAAGCTTGATATTTAATGTTTAAGTGAAGTTTAATATTTTACTTATCTGTACTAAGTATGAATAAAGCTAGAAGACACCCCAGATCTTTTTGACACATATCACAGTAGACAATGAAAATCTAGTTGTGAATACTCATGTACTAAAAGGAGGCTTTTAATCATTCTTTTCAGTGGAGTATTTAGCTGACTTATTTCAGACTTAAAACTCATTATCAAAGCATATACCTTAATGCTGTTACTTATGAACTTAGTTACCAACAATACAGAAATTAATTTTACTCTGAGTTTTGTCACTTATGAGTAATAACTTTGATATCATTTTAATTAGAAAGAACACTTTCTCAGCTTCAAAATAAAAATATTGCTGCTATTCTAAATCATTTAAGATGAAAACATTCCTCATTTTTAACACTCAACAGCATCTTTGTAGAGTACTCTGGAAAACTGATGGCAAATTTCAAGATACTGTATTAGAAACTATCAACTCACATGTAAAAAGTCAGCTATCTGTGGTTTTCAAATTTGATTTTTCAATTAAGATTTAAAACAAATAAGCATTCTGCACAGCTTTTTACTTAATAGTATTAGAACATGCTTTAGCACCATGTAAAGTACATATATTTTCTAGTAGCCTATGCATATAAAATAGGGGCATTTTGTGGACCTTATACTCTGTTTACGCGCTATGTAATCTTGATCTTGCTATCACCTTTGATTACTCATTCTATAAAACAGAATATGTAAAGATCCCTCATTCTTCCCAGTGGATTTGCAATAATTAAAAATATTTTGTCCCCTACAGTTCCCAACACTGCTTAACGGCCACATGCCAGTGCCAATCCCCAGTCTGGACAGAGCTGCTTCTCCAGTACTGCTTTCTTCGAACTCTCAGAAATCCTGATGATGTCTGGCCATACTTAAGGACTCATTAACAGATTATCCCCACAGGCTAGTTTACCTGTGTCATGAGAAGGACATTGTGAAACCCTCTGTTACTTGGTTTGCACTTTTCATAACATGGATAGTCTAGATTTATGTTAGCATTTTAAAACTGTTTTTTTTTATATTCAAGTCTATATGAAAATCTGTTTTGCATTAAATGAATTTTAATGTTTTTTTTTTTAATTTCTTCTTAGCTCTTAAGTGTTGAACACTGTTGACAGTGAAGAACTTTTCTTAAAATGGATTTCAGTGTAACTAATAAGGATGTGAAGCTTGTCTTCCCTTTAATTCTGCATATGCTGACTGTGCTTATATACACTATAACCGGCTGTGCCTTCCTTTGCATTTAGTTTTATGTAAATGATTTATATATTTTTTAGTATTAAGGGAAAATGTTTGAAAGACAAAAATTGGTATCAAACAGCTCTCTAGTAGAATTTCACTATTTTTCACAAGTAGGCAATATGAAAGCATATTCATATTACTCTTTCTTTTGTGCTTTCAATTGTATACAAATTGCCTTAGAACCTCTTTTGAACAGAAATTCAGTAAATGTAATGTCCAAGTAATGTTTTTATAAGACTAAACTAAGCTATATTTAGACAATAAACATTCATAAAAGAAAATGTTCTAAAGTGCATTTTTTTTTTTAAAATGAACTTTTGAAAGGTTAGCCTCCTAGCTGTTTATAGTATCTTTTAAGACTCCTCCTAACAAAAACCTGAAATGGAAAAGCTACATCAAGTCACTCTATACATGCCCCGAAAATATTTCCTAGGTTAGCATATTCTTATTTCAGTTAGCCCTAGTATCCCCAGTTTTCCATAGAGAATCACACTATCTGATATGAGTGAGGGTTTTTCTAAACCCTGGAAGAGATCTAATGCTTTGGAAGAGGCTCAAAGACTGGCGAGGAATACAAGCAAGCAAGCAAGCATTTTGTAATGCCAGTATCCTCACATCTGTGAATATAACCTTGCTTATGGAAACTGATAGCATACTATGTCTACTTTATGTATTACTAAATTTGTGGTAGGATGAAGGAAATATGATAAAAGAAAAATTCTTCAGGAACCTCCTCATTGTGGAAATGAACTGACTGCTTATGCAAATTTGGAACACTGGAGTAAATTCTTTTGTGTAGTGTACTTTAAAGCAGTGATAATAGAAACATTTTCTATACCTTCAAAAGATCAGCAAGCACCATTCCATATATGAGGCAGGAAAGTTCTAATGCAAGCTCACAACAGAAAGTGTACAGTGCTTTAAATTTAAGATTAGGTTAATTATAATCTTAACTACAAGTAATAGAAACCAATTTGAAATGCAGGTAAATAATCCAAACCATACACTAAATGGCAAGGAGTATGAAGGGTAAAAAGTAAAGCCTGTGACAACATATTTCTTGAATTTTCAAAATCTAAAATTTTGTTACAATACATGTAACAAAAGAGACTTCCAATTGGAAATGACCCATCTGTGTGAAGATGTGTGCCCTTATTGAGGGGAAAAAGCCAAACACTCTTACTATGCATCTTTGACTATAGAATAATGGAACTGGTCCCCAAGTCCACAGACAATACTGTCACTTCCTCATAGGCTCAGGACAACTCTGTATTAAAAAGAACTGGCCCAGGGATCTGATATTCAACAAATATAAAATGTTAGAGCTAGGGGCCTTTGAGAATATTTCCCACCATCTCTTTACAGATGAGGACAAGTACACAGGAGAAGCTGGGCGATGCCTCAGGCCATATATCTAACTAAAGGTACGAGGAGTGGTGCTCAGTCCAGTTGTTTCCCAATGCCCAGCTATAAGTAACTACTGGACCCAAACTCTAGGTTAGGTAGAAAAATCAAATCAAGATAGAGCATTAAAAAGAAAAAAAAAGTTTCCTCAGATAAGAGAACATATCCAAATTGCATATTAACTCAAGAAAGTTAATATGCAAAATCTCATTTAAAAAAAATTCTGTATAATCTTTAAATGCTGACTGGAAATATTCAAATGACTATCTGGTTCTTGTTTTTTCTTCCTCTAATACTGTGATTAATGTATACTTTTGGTCCATTTATTAGAAATGGGAAAATACCATAATTTTCGATGGATCAAAAAGCTGTAACTACAAATAAAGAACTGCAGGTATTGAAGTATAGAACCTTTATAACTCTGCCCCACTGTTTTTGTTTTTTTTTTTTAAAGAAGTATTAGTTGAAAGTAGGTTTCAAAGAACATATTAAATAATTTTAGTTTTAATATGTCTGCTTGGTCAGTGTTTAAACTGCTATGGCTAAAGTTTTATAGGAGTATAATCTGAACGTTGGTCTGGTTTCTCTGTACACATCTTTTTTATGACCACAATCTTCATTCACTTTCATATATGTATCATTTTTACTGTTATATTATTTTTGTTCAATAAATACTTTGTGATAAAGGCTTGAGGAGGCAAGTGAATTGGTTTACTTCCATTTACTTGGGATGACCCAAATTTCACTTTTTCACCATATAGGTACAAGTTGGAAAATAAGTCTTGTCACCTCACATCAAATATGGAGCTTCAAGACATGCTATGTGGATAAAATCTACTTTAAATGCAGATATTTAAAGAATCAAATATAATTAAATGAGGTTGACTTAGGGTAAAGAGAATGGGTTTGAAAAGTGCTCCCTTAATCTTTTAAATCTTAAGTTATAACAGCCATTCTATATTGAGATGGGGGTGGTGAGGAAAAAGGGAAAAACCAAATTACCATTTATTCTTTTAGCCATTTTGTTAATACAGGGTAATGTAATCTGCTAGGCTTGGTGATAAAGGTTATTGTTCCTCCTGGTCTCACCTCCAGTTGACCTGGTTGTGTTCTACCTGGGTGAGCTCAATGCTATCTCCATCTTGGGTTTTATATAGACTGCTGTGTGTCTGGATTGGCTGGTGACAGGGGAAGGTCAGGGAGAAACAGTGGACTAATGGAGGCCCTGAAACACGTTCAGTATCACACCTAGGGTGCCAAAAGGTCACAGATAATTCACAGCAGCATATGGTATACCAAACTTGCAGGTAGTGGTAGGAAATCATTTACTGAAGAAACATTTGAGACCCAACTACGAACCAGGTACCATTTCAGAAATGGAAGAAGGAAATCTGGTCCCTGTTTGCTACTGTTAGCTCTATGTAACAGACCTGTACAACTACATTAGTTTTTTAAAATGCCCTTTTATGCTTAAATATACACAGGTATCTCTCATACATGCCCATACTCCCTTACGTCATGTTATCTGAGATTGTATGGCGCTGCCTGCAAGATCACAGAATACACTATGTCTACTTACCCACTCCCTCTCTTAAGTAATATTTTTATTTACAATTTCATCAATAAATGATATTTCAGTTAATAATAGCAACAATTTATAAACCCCTATTACATGCCAGTCACTGTTGTAAGGATATTAGATGGATACTTTATTCAGCCCTCCTAACAATTCTATGAAGGAAGTATTACTATATCCCATTTTACAGATGAGGAAATTGAGGCCCAGGGAGGCTAAGTGATTTGCTCAATGTCATAGAGCTAGCCAGATTTCAAACCCAGCATTTTGATACTGGAGATCATGATCTTAATCTATAGTACTCAAAAGAATTTAAACGAACAAATCTATATATCTTCACACAAAAACATTAAAAACATGCTTGCTACTATCATTGTTTTCTGAGAGAGCAGATTCTTAAGCCATTGTACAACTGGCCCTACCTAGATTTTCCCAGTACTGACTTTATTCCCAGTCCCATCCTACCCCACTCTACCCCCAGTTGGGAGAGTATGTATGTTGAGAACCTCTTGATTTTATGTGAGTTCTTAAGTTTCTAAAGAGTCACATATTTTAGCCTGCTAGGAAGAAAAAGGTTTTCTATCACCTTTGACTGCTGAATTTGTCTTTGGATTCATTCCAAGAGAAGAGACAAGAAGGACTGCTTCATGCATGTATGTTTTAATTCAATCAAGTATTAAATCAAATGTATCAAGCACTGTGGATACAGAGGTGAACAAGATAGTCCTTTCCTTCAGAGCTTATGGTATAGCAAGGGGAAACAAAGTGTGGCTAGGTGCTGTTAAAAGGTTAATTGCAGGGAAGCGGGTGTGGCTCAATGATAGAGCCCCCCGTTTACCATGCGGAGGCCCCGGGTTCGCTTCCCGGGGCCTCCTTGTGAGAGCAGGCTGGCCCGCATGGCACGGTAGGCTGATGCAACAGGACCTCACAGCAAGGGGGAGATAAGCAGACACGGAAGAAGCACACAGCGAATGGACACAGTAAAACACAAGCAGCAAGGGGGGGATAAACAAACAAATAAATAAATAAATAAATAAATCTTTAAAAAAAAAGGTTAATTGCAAAGATGCTTTAGGAAAAGTATGCAATTAAATAGCAGGGCACCTAACTCTGTCTGATGGTAGTTAGCGTGGGGGCAGGGGGGATGGGTGGTGGTGGGAGGTTAGGAGAGGCTTCTAGAGGAAATAATAATTGAGACCTGAAGAATGAGTAAGGGTAGCAAAGAGAGGAAGGATAGAAGAAAAGAGTGCTCCAGGTAGAGAAAAGATGTTTTGAGGAAGTCAGGCAAGAGAGAAAACGTTTGAGGAATTTAAGGTTCAGTATAGTTAGATTTACCCCCACTGAGAATAAAGCCATCATCATAGAAGATACTAATAAACTAGTAGCAATAGAATCTGTAGCAGCTTAATATTGTTTATGAATTCCAAAAATAGATATTGGATTATGTTTGTAAACTGGCCTGTCCCTCAGGGGATATTAGATTATATTGGATTCAGAACTTTCACTTTTGCTTGATTAAATAATGACTAAGGCTTTGATTGGGCCATGTCAGTAGGATATTGAGTACCCACCCCATTGGTGGGCGGGGACTCACAGAGAAACCACGCAGCAGGTAAGTTTGAAGTTTTAATGCTGGAGCCCGGGGAAGTAAGCACACAGAGGAGCTGCGCCGTGAGGAAGGAGAGAAGGCCCCAGGAAAAGAAGAGCTGTTTGCCTGATAATCTACAGCTGGCCTTGTGGAGAGAAGCAAGCCTGAGCCCAGAGAGAAGCAAGCCCCAGGAACAGAGGAACCCAGGAAGCCTGAATTGGCAAATGTTGGCAGCCATCTTGCTCCAACATGTGGCAACAAACTTTGGTGAGGGAAGTACCTTATGCTTTATGGCCTGGTAACTGTAAGATTCTATCCCAAATAAATACCCTTTTATAAATGCCAACAGATTTCTGGGTAATTTCCATCAGCACCCCTTTGGTTGACTAGAAATCTAAATTCATAAAAGGGTGATAAGCTAGAATTCTGTGAAGAGCACAATGGCAGGACTGGGCCCCCAAAGCAATCTTTTGGTGATTTTCAATGTGAGCTACATGACCCCTAACTGCACCACATCATCCTTTCATTAACCAATCACTTCAGCCTCACACATCCATGAGAGAGAAAATAACATGAAGATGATGATACCTATGACCTATTTTGGGTGTGAGAATGTAGAACTATTGTCATTACAGCTGGAAAAATGGCTGAAGCTTTTATGGCAGTGTTTTTACTAGCACTGTTCTAGGAAGAGCTCAAGAGAATCCAGAAACTCTGCTGCATAAGTCCCAAGTCTGTATTCACTGCAATTCCATATCTGAACCAGAGCCCAATGGAACCATCCTTTTGTAAGTAAACACACAAGACCTTTACAGATGCTGAGCTTTCCCACTCCCGAAAAAGTGCTGCATCTCAACTAGCAGCATCAACTACTTCATCATGCTTAGCTTTATGATCTCTAGCCCAGGTACCTCTGCATCACTACAGCAGTTAAGAGCTCAGGTGAAAGAAAGCAGCAGCAGAAGCCTCTGTGATTTCTACTCCAGTCTCAGTCTGTCTTTCTCTCTCTTGCTGTCTCCCTCTCACACATGCACACCCATTCTGCTTAACAGAGGTTTAGTTTACAGTCTCTGATCTGAAGTGGTAACCTCTGAGAATTGATTTTTCCAAGTTGGTTGAATTTTCCTACTTCTCATGGGGAGAAGTTACCAATGAGAAATCCTCCCCATCGTCAGAGATAAAAATTTTATGTTCTTTTCTAATCAAAGCAACTTGTTATTCAGTCACTTGGTCACTTTCCTCCTGTTTTAATCTTCTGATATCACAATAAACTGGATCACTGGTGAAAGTGATTATTAACTTCAGCTAGGACTTATGATAATTGAGGGAAATCTCTAAATCCAGAATCTGAACTTAGAAAATACATTCCAGCTTTGTGACAGAACAAGGGGGAAAATTACTGTGCCTTTCCTTGGGTCTCAAGCAATACACTGAACGCTCTGAAGATTTCAAGTTTGGTGCATACAAATGTATGCAAATTTTTTTAGCAGCCTGTTCATAAGCTTGGGTTCCCACTTAACATTTTGATAAAGATGAACTTGTCAATCAAAAAGAAGGGAACCAACATAAGAAACTAGATTAGAATATTTAAAAAATAAAACCACTGACATTAAAAATAATAAATTCAAAGGGATTACATTTCAGGATAAAATTTTTAAAACCATATGAATTATACTGTCTAAAAGACAGACTATCATAACATGTTAACAAGTAGTCTTCAATCCTAAGCTGCTAAAGCACCAAAAAGTCACTTCTGAACATCTAGAATGACACAATGTGTGTTACTACCACCACTGCAAAGTAAACAAAAAAGGCATCTTCTCTTACCTTTAGGAACCTTGTCAGTTTGAGATGAATCCTAAGTGTTCAATGATCAAAATATCTGAATTTCAATTTTCTTTACTGCAATTTTTTCAGGACCTGAATGTGCTTAAGTGTCAAAAACCCCTTGTTTGCTTACTAAATTCCGTAATAAAATGAAGAAGCATCCCTAGGATTTTCTAGGAAGCAGAATTTTTATATAACTACTGAATGTATTTTTTTAATTTCATATGCAAGAATCAAACTTATAGATAAATGTATGTCAAATGTGCAACACAACCATATGTTATATATACAAATCCTAATGTATACATGATAAATAACCTGATACTTTACAATTGAGAGTGCTACCTATAAAATCACAGCAAAGATTACTGAACAAATGGCCATCACAAATATAAATTTGATATTGCTATTGGCAAGAGACTTCATTATCTTAAGAATGAGACCTATAACAAGAAATCAATCCCATTCTGCACAGCCTTCTTCCCCAAGAAAGAACTGTGACTCAACAAAACCACAATTTAGCAACATGGAGATTTTGTTATTATAAATTTCAAAACAAAATGGAGGAATTTCCACATAATATTTATAACCTTCAAAGTACAATATTAATACATATCTGTCAGTTAGAAATAACAGCAGTTTGTTAGGCTACAGGGTTTAACATAAAACCAATTTACAAATGTGAAAAGCAGTAGTGGTCCAATATTCACCATTACACATGACTCTGTTTCTTCCAGAAAATTTTTTTTTAAAAAATTAGAATTTCAGTACATGAAATATTAAAACAACCCCAAACATGCCACAATCACTATTCACAAATAAAGTTAAAATGAAATATACAAAAATTCACTTAATACTGTTAAATAACAACAATAAACTACAAGAGTTCCTGAAGGGAAATGGTAGGACCCCTGAATGTTTTACAGTGAAAGTCAGGGAAAAAATATTTAAGTTATGACTATTTTCATGATATAGAAGCCAAAAATTTACATGACCATTTCAAAATATACCAGTTAAGATTTATAGTTTATAAGATGCGCTAAACAAAAAGTCCTTAAAAGTGAACACAAATCTTAAAACACTGTTACCAACACCAAGGTGTGTTTATGATATCCAAAGAGAGCCATAATCCAACTGTAATATTTACTATCTCTGGTAAACAGATAATACCTATAATCCTTTAAAACAATCCTCTAAGTTCTCATTTCTCTCATTTTAAGTTCATCATGGCTCATTACAAAGACATAATTTTCCACTGATTCCAAATGAATGTTAGAACATACACAGCACCCAAAATGAAAAATAAATTGTTTCCCAAAGAAATACCATCCTTTCTAATAAAAGAAATGTAATTAAAACAAACAAAAGCAAGACTTTCCATGTTGACTGGACTTGTACGGTTTAATTTTAACTGAATTAAAGCACAAGGTAAAATTAGGCAAGTATATTACTACACAAATATCCAGTAATATGCAACAGATAAAAATAAATTATTTGGGTGTTTTAATTTACTGGTGTCTAATTAGGGATCCCAAAAATGTCAGGTATTCACAACTTCTGCGTCACATGCTTTCCCAAACATAATGTGCTTATGAATCTCTGAGCTACTCTATTTGTCAATGTTCAATAAGAAATATATCATGAACTTAGAGTGTTCAAGATGGCTCACTTATTTTACTGTTAAGCAAAGCTAAATTTACATTCCAGGAAACACTGCAGTTTAATTTTAAAAACAAACAAACGAAAATGCAGCAGTAAAACAATTCATGAGGAGAAACAGATGCATTCACATATAGTAAAGCCACTGCAACTTCTTCAGGCATTCAACTGTTGTGTTAAATAAACAGACAGTAGTTATTTAGCAGCAATGATTCCGCAATAAATAATGCACTGTGTTTCTCAGTTCTGCACAAAAATTGCAGCTACAGTTACATCAATAGCTGTAACCTACTGGCTCTAATGGCAGAGGAAACCTTAAAACCGACTGTACAAAAAAATTGTCACACTGTGACAACAAATATAAAAACAATCTGTAGGTCTGAAATAAAAAGACTCCACTGTGAAGAGGACAGTGTAGACAAACGGAGATTCCAAGTCCACCAAAAGAAATAACTGCCTTCAGATTTGAGTCCTTGATTGATAAGAAAGGCTGGGGTATCATGTTATCAGACTTAAAAGAGCATGCTCTGTCTTCTGTTCTTCCCATGTCCTAAAATATAAAGTCATTTTATGAGGCAGTTCAAGGTTCAGTTTTATCCCACATACAGTATTTGGTGACTCTAGGAAGCTAATGTTCCCACCAAAAGCTAATATTCCACAGTAAGCGTGATCAGCACTGTCTTAAATGACCCTTTTGTTGATGGGGTCAGTCTACAGCTTCTATGCTTCGAAGTGATGAACCTGATGACTAGGGAAGCACAAGATGTGTCTTCTGCCTCAGGTACCAGGGATGGTGTGTTCAGTGATCAAGCCAGGTCACTTGTGAAAGGTCTTTGTGCCATGTGCAGCTTTCAGGATCCCTGACTTGACTGAGTCAGATTTCTCTCTGAAGATTTACTGAGCTGCCCACATCATACAGAAAAGTGAGTACGTGCAATGCTAAACATAGACAGTTGCGGAATGCACTGTACATTGGTTTTTACATCAATAATTTTACCGACCAATTTATAAACCAAAAGCTTGGTTCCAGTAAAAAATTCATGATCGACACGTGAAATGGTTTATGACAAACACACCTGTCTCTGGATAAGAAGAATTTCGAAAACCCGGGTCCTTTTGCAACTGAATCTCTTTCAAACTGAATATTGATACACCTGAAATATATAGACAAATATTATCAGGTGAAGGTCTAAAATTATTTTAAAAAATATAAATCAACTATAGACAATATTTTTAAAAAGGATATACTGATTCAACATTAAACATTTACACTACATTTACATGCTTAAGCCCCTGCTTAAAAATTTTCCCTTTTGTGCCAATGTTTTGAGAAGAAAACCAAACAAAATAATTCTCCTTCAGAACCTAATTTCCCCCAACTCTGTTTTAAAACATGCTTCAAGCATGTGTTTCTCTAAGGAGAATATGGTAGATTATGTTATGAACCCTCCCAAAAAACATGTTCTGAATCCACATTCCTGTGGGTATGAACCCATCACATATGGGATCTTTTAAAGATGTTATTTTTAGTTAAGGTGTGGCATTTAAGCAGGATAGGCCTTAATCCCAATTATTGGAGTCCTTTATAAGCAGAAGAAATTCAGGTATAGTCAGGCACAAAAGGCCATAGGGAGGAGCCAGAAGCCAGAAGTAGGAAATGAATAGAACCCAGAGGAGAAAGGAGAGGACATCACTATGTGACAGAAGGCAGGGAAACAAAGCCAAAGAATCCCAAGGATCGCCAGCAGCTAGCACCAGAATATCATAATATCATAGACTTTGGAGAGAAAGCATTGTCTGGCTGACACCTCAATTTTGGACTTCTCCTAGCCTCAAAACCATGAGCTAAAAAATTCCTGTTGTTTAAGCCAAATCATTGTGTGGTATTCATCATAGCAGCCTGGAAATCTAGGAGAACATACTATGTCTGTTCCAGGACTGACTGGGGGTGTGAAACCTAATCAAAATGTACTACCCAGTTCTTATTCTCTCTATTCTTTATCTCTGTCTCCTTATGATGGCATGAAGGTATTATGATAACAGACCCACCTAAAAAATAGTCAGATTTTTTGAGAAAACAGGAATAGGTTTGTACAATAACTGCCTACCTCAAACTATTATCACTTGTAATTCATCTCTCATTTCCAATCTCTCTCAGAAAGGCAGACTTTCATTTAAATACATCCAGTAACTTCTAAGTGAAAAGTCTAAAGGATTCTTCATTCCAATTAGCTTTGTCACTGGATTGCTACATAAATCTTGATGAATCAGTAATGTCTAGTAAATGGGATGGGAAATTAATGAAAGCTTTTAGCAGCTCAGTTCCCAAATATTTTCCTAATTCCCCATTAACCTTACCCCAATTTTTAAAGTAAAATACTGGGGTAATAAAAAAGGAATGTCATGAGTAAAATCAAACAATTACCTTAGGCATGGGAAATCTGCTATTTTAGTTACTCTGACAATATGTTCACCACTGTCATGGATAGTAAAGTCAGACCACAATACAGGAAAATCATTCTTACATCTTAAGAAGGAAATCTACTTCCACAAGAAAACAATCTTATGATTTAGTTGTGCTTTATTACACTTTGACTGAAATTCACTTTTAACAACTCTGAATCAAAGGTAGATAGGGCCTGATGACAATGTCTATCAACAGACGGCATTTTCCAGCTTAATTCCAGTAAGATTAACGACCCATTCCAAAGTACTAATGATTTCTTACATAGTGACGATGTACTCAGTGTTATAAGGAATTAAAACACAAATAAAGCATATACTTCATGCAATTCTGATCTAATTTTAGACTTAAAAACCAACAACTATTTCTTCCTAACCTCTAATCCACTCCATTTCCTAACTCTGGATAAATGAAAATAAAGAAGAGAAAAAAGCACTTTAGAATTTCTTACTTTCAGGTAAAGTATGTATTCTTGGTCCCAGACTTCGAAAGTATACATGTTTCATGGCCTCTTCTGCGGAAACCCTTTTCTTAGATTCATACTGTGAAAAAGCAAAGAACTGCTTCATTAAAATTTTCTCTAATGTAAAGAGGGAAAAAAGGGGCAAATTAACATTCAGGTTGTTATATATATATTTGTGTGTGTGTGTGTGTGTATCTATTTTTATCTTGATTAATGTGATGACTATTTTTCAAGCACCAACTTGCAGTACTCCAGATATACTCCAATTTGAGTTGATGTTGAGATAAAGTAATAATAACTGTATCTCAGTTCCAAATTTCCAAGTTAAGGTTGGGTCTTAACAAAAAGTTTGGTTTCCTTGTATTTTCTGAAGCGATGAAAAATTAAAACGCCTCAAGTTTGGTGTGATTTTTCTTCATGAATACCAAAGGATTGGTGGAAACATACCCCATAGCTTTATGGCAGATCTTATTAATTACCTATCCAATATCCATTTCCCACTTTTTCCTTGATGAAAGAACCTGGATTTGTTCAAGGTGTCAACACTTCCACCTCCAATAGATGGATCATGAGTTGTGGTTGTTCTAAGTCTAAGCTAATTATGACAATCCTGCTCCCCAATTCCCAGCTTCTTTTAGAATTAATACTCTGGCCAAGGAGACTTAGGGAAGGGTTTCTGAGAAAACTTTTGCTCCATATAAAAGAGGACTAATATGGTTGGCACTGCCCTTATCCTCCCTCTTCTTCCTGCTCTGAAAGCAGATACGAATGATACTTGGAGGTACTGCAGCCTGTAAGGCAGTAAGTATAAGGAAAAAACAGAGAACACAAATTGCAGAGAACATGACCTTGACATAGTTTACCAACGTCAGCAGATGACTACCTCAGACTGTTCTAGGTCACAATAAACATAAAGAGCAACTGTGGTATTTTTTAACCTAAGCACTTGCCTTGAAAATACTAGATATTACCATAAACAATCTTATATAATTATCACAGGAAATATTTGAGAGAGGTGTTTTTGACCCCATTTTACAGATGAGGCAACTGAGGGTTAAAGAAATGAGCTACCGATTTAACAATTACAAAATAAGGTTCAACTTACCTGAAGAAATTTTGTTATCAACTCAATTCCTTCAGAATCTAATCTAGAAACAACAAAACATGTGACAATTTATTCCCTTTTATCTTAGTTGATAAAAGACTTTCAGATAAAACTGTTTCCTAAGTGTTGTAATCTACTGAATTTAAGTGCTCTAAAATAGCCACTCTTACTGCTTTCAAATAGGACTTATATCTGTTTCATTCTTTAAAAGACTTCTCTTGCTACTTGTTTAAGAAGACACCATAAATAATGGGGCTTCAATCCAAATTTTCAATATTCAAGAGGAAAACTGTATTAAAACTATAGAAATTTTTAAAAAATCACCATTCTGTCTGAAAACAAAGTAACCTCTTTTATAGGGAAGCTTAAGTAAATTGAATCAATTTTCATAGTGTTCCACTGAAGGCAAGAGTAGAGAAGCATCTTTTTCCTATTATACAGGTGAAAACACACAGATAAGTGACTGGAAAATATATCACTATGGTTCAAGATAAACAGAGATAAGTCATTCCACAAATTTTTAGAGTGTAGTATGCCTAGCAGTGGGTACTAAAAGGTACAAAATTCAGTTAAATATGCTACAATAACTTCATAAAATTTAATTAATAAGGGTTACAATACCAATGAAACAGCCAATAAAGAGAATTACAGTGGAGAAACTAACAAAATAGGGAGTAGTAGGAATAAAAATTATAAAATGGGATTATCTCTGGATCAGAAATCACACCTTCTGTCTTGCAGTGCCTTTCATTGGCAAAAGCACTTAGGAATAAGAAATATTCCCCCTCCACCCTCCAAGTGCTTGGTAGGTACAGTGGATGCTGCATCCTAGACATTCTCCAGACCCTTCTAATCCTCTGTTGTTTGCTATTTTGGCACATATCCAGAGCTCCCTGGGCTCAGACAAGTTAACACCTAAGGTCATGGAGAATCTGCTTCAAAGAAGAGCTTCAATCTTCTACACTGAACATTACAAACAGCAACCAATATATAAACTACAAAAATAGGATTTATACTACTTGGGAGAGACACCCAAAAAAAGCCCAGCACTTTTTTTTCTTCCTAAGAAAGTTTAGTTACAATGATACTAGTTTCTATGGTAACAATAAGAACATCAATTCATATAAATACATTAAAAATATTTTTGGTGTCAGAACTGTTTTGTTCTACCCTAGCTTGAGAATAAACGGAAGCAGAGCAAGTATGTTACGTTGTAAACAATGTGAATGGCTTTTGATTAAAACAGAAGATGGCCTTATTTGGTACCTTGGTGTCTTTTTACTTTTTTATTTTTTTAAAGGCAAGATGGAAATGTAGTCAAAGGGGTTAGCTATTCTATGTTACTTAATGAAAATGTAATACATTCCATAAGTAAAAATGTTCTGACTCAAATTTAATGGGAGTCTTAGATTGATCTGGGGTAGGTTGCAGAAGAAACTAATTTTCAACATTTAGAATATTATATTTTGCTAAGGGGTAAGAGTTTATAATTTTCAAATACAAATTATGTCATTAATATTGATGTAACTACTGACTGGTCATCTCATGTCAGGGTCAAGATTTTCCTTAAAACACATTTTTAAGTTTTTGTAAGCAAACAGAATAATTCTGTAGAAAGCAAGACAAAAATTTCATCATGGTCTTAATGGTATTGAAGACGGCATCAATGTGTTTTCTGAGAAAAGGAACTACTATGTAAACTTTGGAATTCTAATATGTTAAGTTCCATATTCATTTTATTTACAACTTAATTATATTTACATACTTTGGTGATTCCTGATCGCTGAATTAAAAAATGAATTTGAAAAAGGAAGGAAGAAATTTAATTAAATTAGCATATTTAAAAATTGTGTGTACATTATATAGTTTCCTCAATCCTTACTGTGGCTAATGCTTCAAGAAACTGGAAAGAATCATGTAAATTTCCCCTTTCACTTAAAAAAAAAAAAAA
>JAQZBX010029554.1:0-27249 GCA_029593785.1 Cabassous unicinctus | reverse complement strand
GTCCTCTCTAAGGTCTCTAGGTCCTGAAAGTCTCCTAGGAACGTGCATTTGCGTGGCTCGAGGGTGCCACCTGGAGGCAAAAAGGAAGCCTGACGCCCTCCCCCGCCTTCTCCCTGCTCTTACGCTGTGGGACAGTGGGGTTCCAGGCCCAAGACGGGTGTCCCCTTGGGGCATTATCAATGGCCACACACACCCCTACCTTCCATGGCCCAGCTGCAGTGCCTCCTCCTGTGAGAAACCTACCTGGGCTTCATTCACACTGTCCCCTACCCCAAGGGTTCCTCCATCTGGGCTCTCTCTTTGCCTACATTACTGCCCATATCTCTGCGCATTGATTTTTTTAAAAATGCCTGTCTCCCCTTCAGACTGGCAGCTCCTGGAGGACAGTACCCATGACTGATCTGCCAGAGCCCTTCACAGTGGGTGTGGGTGAGAAGGAGATGGGTAGGGGTGACTTTCACTGGGTTTCTTTCCTTTATGGGGCAGAGATTAAGTTGAGGGGACTAAGGTGCCCAGAGCAAAAAATTTAAGGAGGCACTCCCTCACTTTGGGGCCCAGGCCAAGCCAGAGGATGAGGTTTGGTCTGAAGGTCAGGGGTTTCCTGGGAAGACTCACTCATGTGGCCTCAGGCAAGTCCTCTCACCATGTCCTCAGTGTCCACCTCTGTTGATGGGAATCATGAAAATGCAGGTTCAGGGGGCTCTGGGAAGGTCAGCAGAAGCCCAGCCATCTGGAAAGATGGACAGATAACCGGTATCTTCAACCACTCAAATTTCTGCCTCCCTTTATAACCACTTGCCCTGATCTATCCAAAGCCTGTGCAATCCTCACCATCTAGGTGCTGGCACCTGGGCCCACAAGGCCGGCATGGCAGAGTCCTGAGCAGGACCTCGAGGCTGGGAAGGCCTCCTCTCTCTTTCTCTCTTGGAGCTCAGTTTCCTACTCTGTGAAATGGACTTAGTAAAGTTTACTGGGGATTAGATGAGCACACAGTTCCTCCTCTCGGTCATGCACAGCCCTGCCTCGGACCCTCTGTGTTTGCTGTTCCCTCTGCTGGGACAATCTTCTCCCTGATATCCCCCAAGCTCACTCCACCATCCAAGCCTTTGCTCACATGTCACCTTCTCAGAGGCACCTTCCCAGACCATCCTTTTTTAAAATAGCAATGTTCCAGCACCTTTTATTCCTTTGCTCTGCATTTTTCTCCACAACATTGATCAACTCCTGACAGGAGTTGGCAAGGTTTATTTCTTTTTTATTGTAATTACCACTAAAAACTAAGTATCAAAAGGGAGAGGGCAGGGACTTTGCCTCTTTACCTCCATGCAGTATCCCCAGAAACTGTAAAAGGGCCTGACAGTTATTTCTTGAATAAAGAAAGGAAAAAATGAGCAACTATTTATTGGGCACCTATTATGTACTAGTTAACTAGGTAGATGCTATCTCTACCCTCAAGAAGTTTGTATTCTAGTGAGAGAAAAGGATAAGTAAACATAACATGGTAACTGTGCTAAGTGTTACAAAGCAAACCCACCTACTGCTGGGCCAGCCTGAAGCAGGGGTGCTGACACAGTCTGGGGGATGGGGAGATCGCAGGATGTCATCCCTGCAGAAGTGAAGATTAGGCTGAGATTGGGAGGATGAGTGGGAGGCAGCCAGGTAAAGAGGGCAGGGAAAAGAGGACCAACAGAGGGACTGGTATGTGCAAAGGCCCTGGAATAGAAGGGAGGATGGCGAGTATGAGGGTTGAAGGAGACTTTATGGTGTGGTTGCCATAAAGGGCTCAATAAAGAACATGGTAGGAGGTCAGGCTGGGCATGTCAGCAGGTCAGGCCACTGAAGAGTCTTGTGGGACAGGGAAATGGGTTTATTCTTTATCCTCAGAGCACTGGGGAGACACTGATGGGTGTAGGTAAAGGGTTAACAAAGCCTTTTCCTCTTTTGCATAAGAATTTGGCCCCTGGTTAACTGTCTAGCTCTGTTTCCCTGGAAACAGATAAACATGTATCTACCATGTTACTAGGCAACACTGCTTATAATAAAAATGACCCCTGAGAAGGAGGCTGGAGTGATTTATGTGGGAATGGATTAAGAGCTGGAGACATCATTATGAACTAGTGTTTAGCCTATTGTAGATACAGATGATTACATACAGAAATAGTTATTACTCAAGTTAGTACACACACATATATTTCCTTGTTCTGTCAGCTGAGAAGTCCCAAAAGCAGTGACACCCCAGGAGCAATGAGCACACCTAGCCACTAGTTCTTGGTTTCTAACACCATTCTCCCAAAAGGGAGCCAGGGCTTCTTGGAGAAATGGCTGATTCTAGGACAGGGGCAGGAAATATACAAGATGAGCCTGTAGTGCCAGATAATAAGGAAGTAAGTGCTAAACAACAACAACAACAACAACAACAACAGCAAACTCCACAATGATGGGGGCTGTCAAAGGGACACAGAGCCCAGCTGAAAGAGTTTCCAATGGAGAAACCAGTGAGCAAGAAAATAAAGTAGTATTGGGTTATAGCCTAAAGTATGAAATAAATATCCACGGGTCCACACTGATATAAATGCATGATTGAATGAATAAATAAGCATGAGAGAAGAGATGAATCTGCCATGAAGAAGTCCACATAATTTAAGTAATCACCCCACCCTCAAGGAGGTGGAGCATAACTCCCCACCCCTATAAGCATGGGCTGCAGATAATGACTTCCTTCCAACATTGAGGGTCATATATCAGACTGACAGTATACACCTTTGATCTGATGTCACAAGAATAACACTTTACTTCTGTGGTCTTTCTTCCCCAAACCAATAACCCTTCTAACCATGAGAAAAATGCCAAATTCCAACAGAGGAATAGTCTACAAAATGCCTGACCAGTACACCCCAAAACTGTTAAGGTCACCAAAAGCAAGGAAAATCTGAGAAACTGCCACAGCAAAGAGCCTAAGGAGACATGGCAACTAAATGTAATGTGGGATCCTGGATGGGATCTCGGACCAGAAAAAAAGACATTAGATAAAAAGTAAGGAAATCTGTATAAAGTAGGGTTTAGTTAATAATAACGTATCAATATTGGTTCATTAGGGATAAGAAATGTCCCTCACTAGTGTTAGATGTTAATAATTTGTAAATCTAAAACTGTTCTATAAAATAAAGTTTTTTGTTTTTGTTTTTTAAAAAAAGGACCCGATTGGTAAGTTTCATCTGGACTTTGGGAAACTATAAATATCTGTGGAAAGTTACTCTTTGGGCTTCCTGAGCATGGCAACTCATGTGACTGGGCAGGCTGAGATATTGGCTCCCATGGGGCATGAAGCTTTAGGGCAGGGTGATTCCTGCAGCTACCTGATGGACCTCAGCAAAGGCTCCCACCAAGAGGAACCATCTGCTGCTGCCCAGCCAACAAGCTGAGGTTCTTGTCTTATATCTCTCAGAGTAGGCCAATGCCAAGTGTGGCCCATGGTCATCTTTTGAGTCTGAATTTGCAGTTGAACCTAAGAAGATCTCCACTGTGGATACTACAGTTGGGTGATAAGCAAGGGATTGAGCTGATCAGATTCACAGTTTAGAAACATTCTCCTCTAGCTGTTGTGCAACGGGACAAGAGAGAAAACACAGAAACCATTTGGGGAGGTCATTGTGGTCCTCTTGGCACACAATAGGCCCTCAGTTAATTAGCTGTATCTATATGTATCCGTGTACCTGTGGACACATGTGTGGGTGTGAAAGAGAGAATGGAGACCCCTTATAGAACATTAGAACATCACTCAATCCAGGTTTTCCAAAGGGTAGTGGTACAGAAGATGATTTGAGGTGTTCTATGGATAAACATGTGTTTTTATTATCCATTGCTGCATAACAAACCACCCCAAAACTTAGCAGCTTAATAGAGAATCATTTATTTGCTCACAGTTTTTCAATCAAGGGCAGGACTCTTGCAGAGACAGCTCAAGTCAGCTCTATATGGTGTAAGCTGGAGTGGCACGAACAGCTAGGAGCTGGCTGGAAGAGCTCAAACTTGGGTCATGTCTTGGGCCTTGGCTTTCACTGTCAGCTGCGTTTTTCTATTTTCCTCCACACGGTCTCTCCACGTGGCTAGCTTGGGTTTCCTTACACAATGGTGGTCTCAAGCTAGTCAGAGTTCTGATATGGTGTTCAACTTTCCCCAGAGCACAAAAGGAGGAGTGGCTAGACTTTCTTAAAGCTGAGAGCAGGTGCTGGCATAGTGTTTCTTCCCCTGCATTCTATTGTTTAATGCGGGTCACAGGTCAGCACAGATTCAAGGAGTGGGGTCTACATAAAGGAATGAACCCATTGGGGGTTACCAAAGCAACAGCCTGCTGTCATCTATCTCTATCTCTATCTCTATCTCTATCTCTATCTCTATCTCTATCTCTATCTCTATACACAAATATGTATTCATTTTAATGGCTAGGTATTTATTTTAACGTGCTTTGGAAAAATCTGTAACTTGTTTAAGAAACCAGAGATATCATGGATGATATTTCTTAAAGAGAGGGAAGAAAAAAATATGAGTCTACATAAAGATGGTGCAACAGAGTCTGCTGGTTTCCTCTGATAGTCACTCTCCCTTTCTTCCACCAGGATAGAATCCTTGATTGATAGCTGGCCTGGTGCCCAGAATAAGTATTCCATGTCCCAGCTTCTCTTGCAGCTAGGTATAGCCAAGTGAAGAGTAAGCCATTAGGATATCAGAGGAAGTGTTATAGACAAAGTGTGTTATATGCCCTTAAAGCAAGGGGGTATGCTCACCTTCTTCCCTTTTGTCCTTCCTCCTCCCAAGATGCAGAACTGAGGGCTGGAGCTTGAGCAGCCATCTTGGACCACATAGAAGCATGGAAGGTGGATCCCAGATGTCCAGAGAAACACCAGCCTGGGATGGTTTCCCATACTTTCCATACTTTTATGTGAGAGAGAAATAAACTTCTGTCTTGTATAAGCTACAATTACCTGCAATAATCGGTCATTCAGAATTACGCCTATCATATACAATAATTTTAAAGCAAATATAAGTAAATCAAACTAGAGGTGGTAGGCAAAAATCAAGTGTTTGGGAAGGCCTCCTATAGACCTAAAGTCCCAAGGCTGATCAAGCACTTGCCTACTCGTCTCTACCCAACTCGGATTTCATCTGTTTCTGAGCACTTTGCTGAGTTCTAGTGTTTGGGATTGTTTACTTGTTTCATTTTTAACCCCTGGCAAACAGCCCAGCTCATCTGGTTTTCCTGGAGCTTCTATACTTTTATGGAACGGCCCTGATATCATGGTAATGGGACATAGTTCAGGGATTTGAGGAAATGAATTGGTGGCAGCCCTCCAGGCCTGGAAGGGGTATCCACACACACACACACCCACGCCCGCATGCACGTGCTCAGCCAGCCCAGCTGGTGTTCCCTTCCTCTCCACCTGCTCTGGTCTGAAGCTCCCAGCCTTGGGAAATGGAAAACCTGGGTGCTGTGTTCTCTTCCTGCCCTGGAAAGGGAAAGGAGAGTAGGGGAAGAAGGGAAATTGAGACCCATGTTCCCGCTATTGGTTATCTCTGCAAGAGCCAGAACCTTCACCTGGCAGTTCCTTGAGGGCAGGGACCTTGAGGGCTGGGCTCCTGTGTGCCCCACCCCACCCCCTGGTCAGCACAAGGCCTGGCACCCAGGAGGCAGTCGGTTAGCTGGACTAAAGCAAATCCCTGGGTAGAGGGTGGGCAAAGGAAAAGCAGTGAAAGAGAAGAGGAGCCTTGATGGAGCCTCTCCTGGGTGCCATGCCCTGGGCTGGGACTCCCCTGGGAGATCTCACCTGCCCCTCTCCCCACTATGACAAGTCAGTTCCCTGGAGCTCATTCACCAGGGGTGGGAACGGGGACTTGGGTTGATCAGGCAGCTTGCCCCAGAGTCACACCCAAGGCTCTTTGAGGCTAAGGGGTGCTCTTCCCACTGTCCTGATAAAATTATAGAGAAAAGTCCTGGGGACCCCTCAGAGCCAAAAACAAAACAAAGCAAACAAACAAAAACCACCCACGCCCTACTTTGTCTTTGAACACCATCTTGAGCTTCTTAAAATCTTTTGAAATTTGAAATCCCCACCAAGGTGGCCAACCCAGATAGCCAATCAAGCTTCTAGTTAGTTAGGTTTGACCCAATACAAAGTAATTCCTGCCTGCCCTAAACTCTCCCTTCTAAGACAGATAAAACCCCATACATTCAACAGGACTCAGGCTAACTTCCTTTTTACATCTATCAAAATCGCTTGCTATCCCTAGAAACTAGAAGCTGCTTCGTTTTTTGCAAGTGATCCAGCTTCTTTGCTGCAGCAAACCTTTTGGTGTCCCAAATAAAACTCTGTCATCTGCAAGCTCGAGCCCGATTTGTCCTGCGACAGACCCATTCTGCTTTCCCAAAGTCTCCACCACTGAATGAGGATCAGGAGCTGCTGTTCCTCCCCAACGAAAGATGCAGGGTGCTGGACACACAGGCATGGGTCAGGTGTGTCTAGATTACATTTATACAGAGCAGAAGGGCTGAACCACCTGTGTTCAGGCCACCCAGGTACAGGGCGGGCATGTGCAGGAAGGAAACATGTGGGACCCAGGTGTACAGGGCACATGTGGATAGGATGTGTTGGAAGCTGGGTTCTTCCAGAAGGAGATTCAAGACAAGAGTATGAGTGCAAGTGGTTTCTTTGGGAGGCGGTCCCAGGAAGCACAGGAGGAGTGGGGAAGTGAGCCAGAAGGAAAGGCATCTGATACACTACTGAGTGTTAACAAGCAGGTTACCTCTATGGGTAACTGAGGCTCAATCCTGCAGGCCCCTCAGGGTTGTCCCACCCGAGGGCCAAGGGAACTGGGGTCTTTATCTACCAACACCATCTGTCATTGTTGAAGGCTCTTCCCAACCTTCTAGCCTGTCCTCTGTACAGGTCGATTTTGTTCCTTAAACAGAGGATCAGAGGAGCTTACAGCAGGAAGCCTCAGCCACATATATAGGGAAAGTGAGTGTCCAGGGGATATGGGTGGAGCCCCGGCAGCATTTGCTCCTGGGCACAGGGGTATACAGGGTGTGCGTATTCAGGACCCATAAGTGCAGGAGTACAGGGTGCAGGGAGAGGATAGATGATTGGATTGCTGGCCTTCCTTGTTTGGGCCAAAGGGAGGGCCTGCTAGAACAGGCCACAGGAGAGGTGGTGATGGGACCCCCAAGCCCACTTCTACTCCATCCCCACGCTCCCTCTGGTTGGCAGGATGCCATGTGCTGGCAAGGTGGGAAGGGAGGGCTCTAAGTTTCTCACAAGATAGAAGCTTCTCTCTGCTAGACTTCCACCTTATTTGTATTCACAAAGGTGGGCTGGGGGTAAATTGCCCAGGATAGGAGAGGGGCAGCCCTGTGGATGGGAAGAGCCCTAGGCTGGAAGTTGGACCAGGGTGTGACACCTCTGAATCTACTTGCTCCATCCAGGAGATGGGGACAACTCTGTTCTGTGTGCCTTAGGCAGGCAGGTCGCCCACACTTCCTGTGTCTTGGTTTTCCTGCCTACCTAGTAGAGATCATGGAAGCTGTCTCTCTGCTATGGACTTCACAGAACTGTTACTGGATTTTGTCTAGGTTCTTGACTATGCTGCAGAAATGAATTTCAAGAGCACATCACGTTGATAAGGCCAATAATTTATTAAGGGAGGGAGGGAGGAGAAATGGGAGAAAATAACAGATCGTAGGTCCCAGGTAGAGAGGAAGG
The DNA here is from genome assembly GCA_029593785.1 of Cabassous unicinctus. NCBI lineage: Eukaryota > Metazoa > Chordata > Mammalia > Cingulata > Chlamyphoridae > Cabassous > Cabassous unicinctus. The sequence goes on along the minus strand of JAQZBX010029554.1, from coordinate 19,495 downwards.
GGCTGAAGAGTGATAAAGAGGACTGATTAACATACTACAATTTCCCATAATAGATTATGAATGTCCAGGTTTTACTTGCTTGTTGATCCATGTGGGGGGAGGGGGTGACACAGCGAGAGCAGGGTGCAGAAGGCAAGAGAGAGAGAGTGGGAGAGAGAGGCTTTTGCGCCTGTTTTTAAACCATTAATTATTCCACCACTGTGCTAATGACATGGGAGGAGTTCCAGCTGTTTGCTGTTTTGGTTGATTAACCCACCCATCAATCCCCCGGAAGGGCCTAATGATAATGTCCCTGGAAAATATCTGGGGATTTTCCTGGCTTCGATTCTTACGAGGGTCTTCCAGCAGCCATCTTGGGGGTATCAGTATCCACATGGACTTCTTGCCAGGTTCCAGATCCATCCATTCATTCCCTATTTTACTAGCCTGCTTCAGAACTGTTGTGAGGAGCAGAAAAAGTCATGGACAAGAGAATACCTTGAAGACAATAAAACACTTAAATACATGGGTGGAGGGATCATGGAAAAGGCCTGCATTGGGAAGTCAGGGGATGTGGCTTCTCCTGCTGGCCCTGCTGCTCTAGGACATTGGTTTGGCTCCTGTTATAAAGAGACCCAAATAATAGCATCTTCAATAAGACAGTATGTATTTCTCTCTCTTGTAAAATTCTACTTGGTAGTTCAGGCTGCCATGGTGACGGCACCAATCACAAAGTATCTTGTGTTCCAAGATGACTGCTCTAGATCCAGCCCTTATGACCACAATCCAGTCAGCAGAAGGAGGACAAAGGGGAAGAGACAGGTACCCTCCATCATTTTAAAGGCACAGCCCGGAAATTACCGACATCACTTCCAATCACATCCCATTGGCCAGGATTTAGTCACCTGACCACACTTAACTGCAAGGGAGTCTGGGAAAATGGAGTCTTTTGCCATGCATGAAAGGAAGGAGGGATATTGAGGAACAACCTTCAATTTATACCACAACTGCTGACTTACTTGGGCAGCACACATCCTCATCTGAACCTTAGTTTCCCCATCTTCAAACGTATTCATTCATTTGTGTATTCATTGCACACACACACACACACATATGTATTTGTCCTGCTTGTGGTATGAAGTGAGAGTCTTGAACCAGTTGGTTGCTAATGGACCCTCTTACTAGCTGGACTTAAGCCCTGTGAGGTCAGGGATGAGTCTTTCTTACTCACTGCTACATCCTCAGCATTCAGTGAGGGGTGTGGCACATGCAAACAGGTGTGGCATCTGGTTGAACAGACAGATGGCCATTCTGGCTTTCATCTTTGGTGGAAACATTTTTCCTCACTCAGGGGTTCAAGTTATTTTCCTCTCCAGGCCTACTAGCTCCACCTCCCCTTATCCCCATGGCCCAAGACTTTCTGAGCCTGTGAAATAAAATGTGCTCTGAGCCAGAATACAAAGAGAGGGATTAAAAATAAATGAACGTGCATCAAAACAAGTTAACCACAAGAAATGGCCTTCCAGGGTAACTGCGCATCAGCACCAGAGGTCAAAGAGAGAGTGCCAGACTTTATTGCCAAGAGCTTGTATCAACACAACTACTATGGTTCAAGCCCTGCCACACAACAGGCAAAACCCTCCCCACACAGGGAGAACAGCTTCTAAATCCAACTCTGCCGCTTACCCTCTGGGGTGACACTAGGTAAATCAGCGCCTCTTTGAGCCTCAGTTTCCTCATTTGTAAAAAGGAGTTAATAGGGAATTCTGGGAAGATGGCGTCAGAGGAGGTAGGCAGGGCTCACCTCTCACAAAAACAGTGGAGAAAGGACCAAAAGCTGTCCAAGGGACCTGCTTTGGGGGCCAGCTGCACAACTCCCAGGACGCGAGGGACAGAGAGGTGAAGAACCCGAAACAACAAACTTGAGTTACCAAACCCCTGCGGCAGCCAGGAAGGGCTCCCACCCTCAAGACATTAAGCTGGGATTTTAAAACCCCTGGCCCACTGCAGCTGACTGAGAGGGGAACAGATGTCTTCCTCCCCCTCAGCTGTTACAAGGGAAAAAGGATGAGTGAGGGGAGGGGGAGGATGCGTCTCTTCAGTAAATTCAGCCAGCAGAGCCCGCTTTGAGTCTTGGCTCTGGCCTGACTAGCAACACTGGAAAATGAAGGTTGAAGGAAACACCTCCCTGGGAAGGTTAGCTGACAGCGCCCTCTGCTGACCAGTCTGGAAGTTACATGGAGAAAAACTGCTTTTAGGCCTCCCTTAAGCCCCCTGGGAGAAAATCTGCACCCCGTTAGTTAGTCCTTAGCTCAATTTTGATAACTTAAGCTCGGCAATTTTAGAGACAGAATAAGTTGAACCAAATATCAAAAAAGAGCTGTTAAAAAACAACAACAATAATAACAGCAACACTAGGCAAGAGAGAGAAATTGACCAGAGTAAATTCATCAACATATTCAGATGCCTAGACAACAGCAAAAAATTACAAGCCCTACTAGGAAATAGGAAGAGAAGACCCAGACAAAGGAACAAACCTATTATCCTGAAGAGATACAGGATTTAAGACAACTAATCAAAGATAATCACACAAATCTCCTAAATAAATTCAAAGAATTAAAAGAAAATATAAATAAAGAGATAGAGGATATTAAGAGGACACTGAGTATATTAGTCAGCTAAAGGGGTGCTGATGTAAAGTACCAGAAATCTGTTGGCATTTATAAAGGGTATTTGTTTGGGGTAGAAGCTTACTGTCACGAGGTCGTAAAGCATAAGTTACTTCCCTCACTAAAGTCTGTTGCCACATGTTGGAGCAAGATGGCTGCTGGTCTCTCTGCAAGGGTTCAGCCTTCCTCTTCCTCCTAAGGCTCCATGGTGCCAGCTTCTTCCTTTCTCAGCTGTAGGTTAGCATAAGGCTTATCTCCCTCTCTGGGTCTCATTTCTCTCTGGGCTTAACTCCTCTGCTCTCTCCACAAGGCCAGCTGTAAACTATCAAGTGAATGGCTCGTCTCTCTTCCCAGGGCCTCTGCCATGTCTAATGGAGCCTTCTCTCCCTCCTCATGTATCTGCTTCTCTGTGTGCTTACTTCCCAGGGCTCCAGCATCAAAAACTCCAACTCTCTCCTCTGTCCTGTAGGTTTCTCTGTGAGTCCCCTGATGTGGCTGCATCAAAGCCTTAATCATAATTTAATCAAGTGAAAGTGAAACCTCTGAATCTAATACAATCTAATATGCCCAGAGGAATAGACCAGTTTACAAACATAATCCCTTATCTATTTTTGGAATTCATAAATAATATCAAACTGCTACACTGGGTGAGCATAAAGAACAATTTGAAAGCCTGCAAAGAAAAGTAACAGAGCTATGGGAATGAAAGACACGATGGATGAAATTAAAAATACAGTAGAAAAATATAAATACAAATATACTAGAAAGAAGGAAAAAGAATAGCAGCTATGTATGACAGAGGAAACAGAGAGATTGAGAGGTGATGAGTTTGTTTTTTGTTTATTATTATCATTATTGGAATAATGAAAGTGCTCTAAGAATGATTGAAGTGATGAATGCTGCACAAATATGTGATTACACCGAATACCATTGATTGTACACTTTGGATGGCTTTATGCTTTATTAATATGTATCAATAAAATTGATTTGTTAAAAAAAATTCAGTAGGGGCACATAAGAACAGATTTTAATTGCTTGAATACAGAATTAGTGATTTCAAGCACAGAACATCTGAACTGGAAAAGACAGGAGAACAGAAAGAGAATAGAAAGAGAAGAGAATGGAAAAAATGGAACAGGGTCTCAGGGAATTGAATGACAACACAAAACACACAAATATACACATTATCAGTGTTCCAGAAGGAGAAGAGAATGGAAAAGCAGCAGAAAGAATATTTAAGGAAATAATGACCAAAAATTTCCCAACCCTTATGTAGCAGTTTGGTATTGTTTATGAATTCCAAAAATAGATATTGGATTATGTTTATAAACTGATCTGTTCCTCTGGGAATATTAGATTGTATTAGCTTCAGAAGTTTCATTTTTACTTGATTAAATTGAGACTAGGGCTTTGATTGGGCTACATCAGTAGGACATGGCAGAGGAGAGGATTGGAGTTTTGATGCTGGAACCCCGGGAAGTAAATACACAGGAGAGGAACACAGAGGAATAGAGATGGCTCCATAGACACAGGAGAGGCCCCAGGAAGAGCAAGAGCCTAATAGTCTACACCTGACCTTGTGGAGAGACTAGAGTAGCTGAGCTGGGGAAAAAAATGAGCCCCAAGGAGAAAGACATTAGGAGGAAGAGGAATGCTGAGCCCTCACAGAAAACAGCAGCCATCTTGCTCCAACACATGGCAACAGACTTTGGTGAGGGAAGTAACTCACACTTTATGGCCTGGTAACTTTAAACTTCTACCCCAAATAAATACCCTTCATAAAACCCAACAGATTTCTGGTATTTTGCATCAGCATCCGTTTAGCTGACTAATATATCTTATGAAAGATATAAATATCATAATCCAAGAAGGATGACACCCCCCCAAACAGAATAAATCTGAATAGACCTACTCTGAGACACCTGCTATTCAGAATGACAAATATCAGAGACAAAGGGAGGATTCTGAAAGCAGGAAGAGAAAAGCAAAGCATCACATACAAGGGGACCTCAATAAGACTGAGTGCCAACCTCTCATCAGAAACCATGGAAGTGAGGAGAAAGTATTTAAGTACTGAAAGAGAAAAACTGCCAGCAAGAATTCTGTATCCAGAAAAAACTGTCCTTCAAAAATGAGAGTGAGTTCAAAGTCTTCACAGACAAACAAAAACTGAGAAAGTATATTGCCAAAAAAACCAGAATTACAAGAGATACTAAAGGGAGTGCTGCAGCCTGAAAGGAAAAAAAAGGCAAGAGACTTGGAGAAGACTGTAGAAATGAAGATTATTAGGAAAGGTAAATTAAAGGGTAAAAAGACAGACAATAGTAAGATATGACAACAGAAAGCCAAAGGACAAAATGGATGAAGTAAATAATGCCTTTACAGTAATAACACTGAATGTTAATAGCTCAAGCTCCCCAATCAAAAGACATAGACTGATAGAATGGATTTAAAAAGATATGAACCATCTATATGCTGTCTACAAGAGACTCACCTGAGACATAAAGACACAACCAGTTGAAAGAGAAAGGTTGGAAAAAAGATATTCCATGAAAATAGTAACCAAAAAAGATCTGGAGTAGTGATACTAATATCAGACAAAATAGACTTTAAATACAAAACTATTATAAGGGATGAAGAAGGTCATTATATATTTTGAAAAGGGGTACTATGCCAAGAAGAAATAACTATAATAAATATTTATGTGCCTAACCTGAATGCCCCAAGCAAGATACATGAGGTACATACTGGCAAAACTGAAGGGAGAAATAGATGCCTCTACAATAATAGTTGGAGACTTCAATACACCACTCTCAGTATCAGATAGAACATCTGGACAGAAGATAAATAAAGAAACAGAGAGCTTGAATAACATGATAAATAAACTCGACCTAACAGGCATTTATAGAGCGCTGAACCCCAAAACAGCAGGATATACATTCTTTTCAAGACCTCATGGATCCTTCTTCAGGATAGACCGTATGTTGGGTCACAATCAATTTAAAAAGATTGAAATTATACGGAACACTTTCTCTGATCATAACAGAATGAAGCTAGAAATCATTAATGGATGGAAAAAGGGAAAATTCATGAATTTATAAATACATGGTGATTAAACAATTTTAAAGAAGAAATTGCAAGAGAATTCAGTAACTATCTGGAGATGAATGAAAATGAGACACAACATATCAAAACCTATGGAACACTGCAAAGTCAGTGCTGAGAGGGAAATTTATAACCCTCAATGCTTACATTTAAAAAGAAAAAAGAGCTAAAATTGAAAATCTAACTGCACACCTGGAGGAACTAGAAAAAGAACAGCAAACTAATCCCAAACCAAGCTGAAGGAAAGAAATAGTAAAGATCAGAGCAGAAATAAAAGAAATCAAGAACAACAACAACAACAACAACAAAAACAATAGCGAGAATCAACAAAACCATAAGTTGGTTCTTTGAGAAGATCAACAAAATCGACAAGCCCTTAACTAGACTGACAAAGAAAAAGAGAGAAGATGCAAATAAATAAAATCAGAAATGAGAGGGTGAACATTGCCACTGATCCCACAGAAATGAGAATACTATGAACAACTCTACACCAAAAAGCTAGACAATATAGACGAGATGGACAAATTCCTAGAAACACACTAACCATCTACACTTACCCTAGAAAAAATAGAAGGCCTCAACAAACCATTCACAAATGAAGAGATTGAAACAGTCATCAAAACCTCCCAAAGATGAAAAGCTCAGGACCAGTTGGCTTCACAGGTGAATTCTACCAATCATTAAAAGATGATCTAATGCCAATCTTGCTCAAGCTCTTCCAAAAAAAATCAAACAGGAAAGAATGCTACCAAACTCATTCTATGAAGCCAACATCACCCTAATACCAAAACATCACCCTAATACCAAAATTTGCTATGAAAAAAGCAAATTACAGACCAATATTTCTAATGAATATAGATGCAAAAATCCTTAACAAAATACTTGCAAAACAAATCCAAAAGCACATTGAAAGAATTATATACCATGATCAAGTGGGTTTTATTCCAGGTATGCAAGGGTGGTTCAACACAAAAAAATTAATTAGTGTAATAAACCACATTAATAAATTGAAGAAGAAAAATCACATGATCCTCTCAATTGATGCAGAAAAGGCTTTTGACAAAATTCAGCACCCTTTCTTGATAAAAAACACTCCAAAAAACAGGAAGAGAAGGAAGTTTTCTCAATATGATAAAGTGCATATATGAAAAACCTACAGCTAGTTTGTATTCAACAGAGAAAGACTGAAAGCTTTCCTGCTGAGATCAGGAACAAGACAAGAATGTCCACTGCCACCACTGTTATTAAATATTGTGCTAGAAGCTCTAGCCAGTGCAATTAGGCTAGATAATGAAATAAAAGACACCCAAATAAGAAAGGAAGAAGTAAAACTTTCACTATTCGCTGATGACATGATCCTACATCTTGAAAATCCTGAAAAATCCACAAGAAAGCTACTAGAACTAATAGATGAGCTCAGCAAAGTGGTGGGATACAAGATTAATATGCAAAAATCAATAGAATTTCTGAACATTCTGATGAGTAATCTGAGAAGGAAATCAGAAAAATATTCTATTTATAATAGTGACTAAAAGAATCAAATATTTAGGAATAAACTTAACCAAGGACATAAAGGACCTTTATTCAGAAAACTAAAAACATTGCTAAAAGAAACTGAAGAGGACTTAAATAAATGAAAGAACATTCCGTGTTCATGGATTGGAAGACTAAATATCGATAAGATGTAAATTCTTTCCAAATTGATTTACAGATTCATTGTAATTCCAATAAAAATCCCAACAGTCTTTTTTGCAGAAATGGAAAAGTCAATTATCAAATTTATTTGGAAGGGTAAGGGGCCCTGAATAGCCAAAAATGTATTTAAAAAGAAAAACGAAGTTGGAGGACTCTCACCTTCTGACTTTAAAGCATATTACATAGCTACAGTGGTGAAAAATAACAACATGATACTTGCATAAAGACAGACAGATTGACCAATGGAACCAAATCGAGAACTCAGAAACAGACCCTCACATCTACAGTCAAGTGATTTTTGAAAGACTATCAAGCCCTCCCAGCTAGACCAGAACAGTCTATACAACAAATGGTGCTGGGAGAACTGGATATCTTTACCCAAAAGAAAGAAAGAGGACTCCTATCTCACACCTTATACAAAAATTAACCTCAAAATGGATCAAGGACCTAAATATAAAAACATACAACCATAAAACTCCTAGACGAAAATGTGGGAAAACATCTTCAAGATCTTGTGGTAGGTGGTAGTTTCTTAAACCTTACACCAAAGCACAAACAACAAAAGAAAAAAAATAGATAAATGGAACCTCCTCAAAATTAAACATTTTTGCACCTCAAAGGACTTTTTCAAAAGGGTGAAATGGCAGCCAATTCAATGGAAGAAAATACTTGGAAATCACAATTCGATAAAGATCTAATATCCATGATATATAAAGAGATCAACAATAAAAAGACAAATGATCCAATTAAAAAACGGGCAAAAGACTTGAATAGACATTTGTCCAAAGAAGAAATACAAATGTTAGAAAAAAACATGAAAATAATGTTAAAATCACTAGCTATTAGGAAAATGCAAGTCAAAACTATAATGTGATATCATTTCACACCTATTAGAATGGCCATTATTAAAAAGTCGGAAACAACAAGTGTTGGAGAGGAAATGGAGAGATAGGAACGCTTATTCACTGTTGGTGGGAATGTAGAATGGTACAGCCACTGTGGAGGACTGTTCAGCAGTTCCTAAGGAAGTTGAATATAGACTTGCCATGTCATCTGGCAATGCCATTACTAGGTATATACCCAGAAGAACTGAGAGCAGTGACACAAACAGACATCTGCACACTGATGTTCATATTAGCATTATTCACAATTTCCAAAAGACGAAAACAAGCCAGTTGTCCATCAACCAATGAATGGATAAACAAACTGTGGAGTTTATGCATGATGGAATATTATGCAGCTGTAAGAAGAAATGAAGTCGTGAAGCATATGACAACATGGATGAACCCTGAGGACATTGTGTTGAGTGAAGCAAGCCAGACACAAAAGGACAAATACTGTATGATTGCACTTTTATCAACTAAATATATTGTGTAAACTCATGGGAGTTAATAACTAGTATATAGGTCACCAGAAAATAGAATGAGGTTAGAGAATGGAAAGCTGAGGGTTTATCTGTGCAGAATTGGCAAAATGGTTGTAAATCTTTGGAAATGAGTACAAATGGTAAAAGCACATCATAGTGTTTGTAACTAGCAAAGCTATTATATGGGTATGACAGTGGTTGAAAGGGAAAATCTAAGGCCATGTATATTAGTAGAAGGAAAGCTAAAAAAATGTATCATGGGACTGTATAACATAGTGAAACCTCATGTAAAATATGAATGTGGGTGATATTGCACATATAAGACTGTTTTTACAAAATATAAATACAAGTAAACTAGAACAATGGAAATAGGATTTCAGCTATTTTCAGCAGGGGAAGCATAGAGAGATTGAGAGGTGATGAGTTTTTGTTTGTTGTTTGTTTATTATTGTTATTGGAATAATGAAAATGCTCTAAAGATAATTGAAGTGATGAATGCACAACTAGGTGATTATACCAAACACCATTGATTGTACCCTTTGGATGAGATTTATGCTTTATTAATATATATCAATAAAATTGATTTGTGAAAAAAAATGTGTAGCCAAAAAAAGAAAGGAGTTAATAAATAATAGGGCCCATCTGTAATCATCTGTAAGATGAGGGTCACAATGGTACCTACCTCATAGGGTAGAGGTTCCCAGATTTTCTCAGCTCACAGAACCCATAGTATCTCAGTATTTTTTTTCATAGTGCCCCAGGCCCAGTTCTGTTTATTAAATAGTTAGGTTCAACAACTTAATATAGTAGTTTACGTGGTATCTGACAAGTGTCATTGTATTTCCCTCAAATTTTAAAAATATATTTGAGAGCCTCTGTGAGTCTGCTGTGGTGCCTCAGGCTGCCTTGGCACACGGTTTGGGAACTGCAGTCATTAGGTTTTGAGAATGAAATGAGGTTATGTATGTTGAGGGCTTAGCACCAGCCTGGTCCAGAGTAGGAAATCAATAATTGTTGGTTGTCCTAAATTATCCTTCAAGTCTTCTGAGATCACCTCCTCTCTGGTTCTTTCTGTGTCTCCTGTCACTGCCACCAAGCAATACTTCTTGCTTTCAGATCTTGTGACCTCATGGCTTGTGTATTCTGCCTTCCCGCTGAGACCCCACTGCTCAACTAACTTCCTTCCTGGTGTAGCATTGTTGGTCCCACTTTGTCACCCCTCCCTGGCTCCACACACATGCCATGATCTCAGTGTGAGTGGAGTGTACACCCTGCCCCTCAACCTTGGGCTTGGCCATGCGACTTGCTTAGCCCAAGGACACATGGCGAAAGCAGCAATATGCCGGTTCTGAGCCTGGTCCTTTAGAGGTCTCGTGGAGTTCCACTTGCTCTCTTATTCTTTTCCATTGCCACTGGGAAGAACATGCCCTACTAGCCTGATGAGGAGGAGGGCAAAAGACATGGGTGACAGACTTAGGCCTGCCAATCTGCAGCCTGAGGCAGACCACCCCAGCCAACCTGGAACTCATGAGGGAAAACAACCCATTGTTGTTTGAAGGTATGGAGTATTGGAAAGGTTTGTTCCACAGTATTCTTGTGACAGTCCAACCTTTCTACCTGTGGCAAATTCAAATTCCCTGGGAGACGATCTGATTGGAGCCTTTGGTCACCACGCAGAGCACAGCTTCTCCCAGGCCAGCAGCCCAAAAACGAGGATCTCCCTCTTTTCCAGGCTGTAGATGGCTGCCTTGGGCTGGAGCACACATCTCTGATGCGGGCAGTGGTCGAGTGATTACAGGGTCATCTGACACAAAGCCTGGGGAACTCCCTGAAAGGAATCATTTTGGCCTCCGTGTTCAGGTGGGATGTGAATATGGCAGGTAGAAGTTTCTCAGATCCTCTTTGATACTGAAGGGTGACAGTTGAACTAGGAGAAACTGTACCTAAAATTTTGTCTGCAAGCGACAGTCAGAATGCATCTCAGTCTGCAAACTGCGGGATATTGGAAATGTGATGTAACTTACAATGCAGTTTAGTAACTATAATGAGCCCCATTATGCCCAGAGAGGGAAAGGATGAGACCCAAGATCACATGGGGAGTTTGGCAGAGCCAGGGTTTGAAGCAGGCATCCTGATTCTTTATACAGCACCCCTTTTCCTGCCTAGTCAGACTCACACTTAGAAGGAGCCTCAGGTCCCACATCCGAGCCAGCGGAGTCCCTTCTCTAGCCTCTCTGCTCATTGGGCTGGGCTTCCACACTGCACTGATCAAGTGCTTACTGGTTGGAAGAATTCTAAGCAACACCTTCCTCCTATTGAGCCCCATTCTGCCTCCCTATATCCTATGCACACTGGCCCTAGCTCTGTCTTCTGGGGCTACACTAAATGTCTTTCCTCTTTTGTCTTTAATTTATTAAGCATTTGCTATAATTTTTACTGCTATAAATTCTATTTAGTTCTTTTTCAAATCTGCCTTTTTAATATTCTTTTTTATTATGTTTTTTATTCTATATTTTATATCATTCATTCTTTTCAATGTACCTTTTTATTGTCTTCATTTGATTTAACTATCTGAAGTCCTTGGGGAATTGAATCCTACTGTTCATAGTGTCTGCTGACTCTCACTTATGGTGTATAGTTTCCTTGTGTGCTTCATGATTTTGGATTACAGTGTCATCATCAGGGGAGCTTTTTCTGTGGCTATCTTGTGTAGTCTGGGTTGAGGGAAAATCTTTCTAAAATGTGTTGAGTTGGTTTTGCCAGTCACATCAGTTCTTCGTCTGGGATCATTCTCTATGTTAATTCTTGGTTTGTAGTTGCCACTTAAAGTGGATAGCAAAAATTTTTTAAATTAAAAATCTCTGTGAGGAATTAACCCTATTTATTTTCATCATAGCATTAATTTGATTGCTGGTTATTTCCACTCACAAGGATGTCAGCTTCAGGAAAGCAGGGATCTTGTCTGACTGATTTGGGGCTGTATCTCCAGTGCTTAAAGCAAAGCTTAGTGCACAGTAGACACCCAATAAGTGTTTGTTGAAAGAAAGAATTAAAGAATACCCACTTCATAGTGGGTTGTGAAGAAGAAATAATGTGTTTGGACTGTGTTTGGCTGTAAGTTACAGAATACTCAATTAACAATAGGTTTTATGTCTCACATAACAGGAAGTCTGAAGGTAGAAAGATGCCATTACTGATTCCATGACTGGATAATTTCAAATGTCTTTTCAATTTTCTTGGTATTTGTCTTATGGTTGCAGGATGATTACTGTAGTTCCAGGTGTCATATCTACATACAAGGCAGAAGGAAGGGGAAATAGGAGTAAAGGGGAAATTTCAGTGACATTTTTCCTTTTATCAGGAAGATAAGAGTTTTCCTAGAAGCCTAATAGCAAATTTCTGTTTTTATCTCATTGGATAAAAATGGATTGCATGGGAAGCGAAGGAAGTGAGTATTTTATTTTATCTAGTCTCTACCGATAGGTGACAAAGAGAGGAGGAGGTTGGGGACACAGGGGGTATGCCCCAAATAAGGTAATATATACATGTAAAGCCAAACAAGTCCTCAGAAAGGGCTATACTATTTTTCATCATCATCATAACATTTATCATCATTATCATCATTATTACCATTTATTTTATTTTTTGTTGTTTTGTGGGTTTTTCCTATCTATTTTATTTTTACCATTTAAAGCTTTATAGTCTCTATAATCCTGGTGGCATCAAATCTTCTTGGCTTCCGGAACCAGGCAGCACTGAGGCACCCGCACCCCGAATGATCTCCCTCCCTTTCTCTTCCTTCTGTTCAGTCACTGAAGCCCTTTAAAATAAAAAAAAAAATTAAAAAATTAAAAATAAGAAAAGACACTTTCCAACGTGAGCCACTTCCTGCTCTCATTAGCTCTATCCTCAGTGATTTGGCCAGACCCTTCTCCCAGCTTGAAGGAGGTGGGAGACAGCAGAAGTCCCGGATTCCTCAGGCCCACAACCAGGTCTGGGTCAAGGTCTCTCCCGAGGACACTGAGATGAAAACAGCAGAGGAGCCAACCCCGAATCTTGGGCAGACCCTGGAGTGGCTGAGAAAGGAGCTGGTAAGGCTTTACGTTTCTTTCACCTGCAGCCCCACCCCTTATTTTCCAAAGTTCCCTGGTCCTGCTCGGTGCTCCTGGGCTGGGGAGAGGCTGCAGGCTGGGATGTGCCCTCCCCGCACGCCCCCCACAGGGAACGCTCGTCCACCAGCCACAGAGCACACAACCGTGCTCTCAGGTGCTGGCATAAGTAGGCCGTGGCCTACATCAGAGGCCCTGGGTGCAGTGCTGGCCAGGCTGGTTTTGGAATGACACTGAATTCGGGCCCAGTTCTGCTACTGTGTGGCCTCCAGCCAGCAGCTTACCCTTTTTGAGCCTCAGTTACCTTATCATAAAATCATTAACCAGCAATAGTGCCAATATCCTTAAGGACTATTGTAATGATTCAGTAAGGAGCTGTGTGATGCCCTTAGCATATGCTTGGCATATCCACATCGCTCCACCTGACCGAGGTGGACATAGAGTACAGCTGCTGTCTTAGCCTGGGTCCTCTAGAGAGCAGAGACTCGGGCAAGGTTTAAGGTACTAAGAATTCATTTGGAGGTACAAACCCAGAGGGGTGAGAGTAGTGAGCTAGAGAATTGAGGCAAAGGCCAATGCTATGTGAGGCCGTGTGTTGTGTTACTGAGCTGATCAGTGCTTCTGAAGAAGGCTGCAGGATTTCCCTGCAAGAGTTGAAGGCGAAACTATAGCTTGGTGAAGAGAGAAAGGCGAGGACATTTATCTGCCCAGCTCAGTCCTGACTCCCATTTCCCGTTGATAAGTGTCCGCCCCACGGAACACTATATCCTGAATTTACGCATTATGTTTTTTGACCTCTTGGGGGGCTGCTTGAGCAACCAGGCCTTATGCCCCTCCCCGCAGTGTTCTCTGCAAGGGTGCCCCAGAGTGCGTGGAACAGCAGCCAAGAGAAGGAAGGAAGCAGCTCAGGGAACCTCAAAAGGCACCCCAGATTCATATGCCAAGATGCCAGCCTCTCATTCTCTGGAGGGACAGACAGGATTGTACGAAAATGACTCCAGAGGCTCTTTCTGGGTTGCCAAGCAACAGGCCCACTGGGACCCGACCTTGTCTTCATCCTACGGGGAGAAGTTGGCCCAGCTGGGCTTTTCCTGGGGCCCGGGAAGTCCTGCCTCAAGCACAGGGCTGAGCAGCTGGCCTCCATGCCTCCCTAGACAGTGGGCACCTCAGCTGAGACCTCCCCTCAGCAGGGAAGTGGGGGTTATCCTGTCTTCCCCACAGGTTGGTGGGGGGAATCAAGGGCCCTGACCCATTTCATAAATTGTCCTTTCCAGTGTTATTTGTGGGAAGAGGCTGTTCCCCAAACCCTATTCTGCGCTATGTCTAAACCCAAGGATGAAAACCCATGACCCCAGGCCAAATCCAGCTTACACATGTTTAATTTTGTGCCCACCAGTTTCAGATAATTTTTTAAAAAACACATTTGCCATCATTTAAAAATTAAGAGGTCACACAAAGATCCAGATTTCTGGTTTCTCTCGAGCACTAGATTTCTCAAGGCCTGCGTCCTTGTGTGACCCCCCTCTAGCCTGAGAAGAGATACTCCTTCCCCAGCCAGCCGCAGTGCCATCCACCCACTTTGCACCTGATGGTCCCTGGCTGCTCCCTGCAGCCCAAGTGAAGATCCCTGGTATATTAGTTAGGGTTCAACAGAGAAACAGAACAGAAAGAATATATATATATATATGTATATCAATTTTAAGAGATTATAGGAATTGGCTCATGTGATTACGGGGATTGGCAAATCCAAATTTCATAGGGCAGGCTGCAAGCTGGGAACTCGATGATGGTTTTGGTGAATTCCCCAGGGGAAGCTGGCTGGCTGAATTAGAGATAGAAATTCTTTCTGTCTGCTGAAATCATCAGTTCTCCCTTTAAGGCCTTTAGCCGTTTGGATGAGATGTCTCTCATTGCTAAGGGCAATCTCCTTCATTGATTGTGGATATAAATCAGCCATAGATGAGACCAACTGATTACAGGTCAGCACTTGCTTGATCAATAAATTGGAAACCATAACCTAGCCAAGGTGACACATGAACTTAACCACCACACCTAGTCTAAGCATTCCCCTTCACGTAGCTACCTACTCTCTTTGTGCTATTACTAGTGCTTGAGGAGAGGAAACCAGCTTTGTCTTCTCATTTGTAAAGTGACTAGCTTGTTCTGAAAATAAAAATACTATTTTTAATGGAGAAAGAAAGTTAATAATTATCTCTTAGAGAGTGAAATTGAGAATACTTATTAATTAATAAGTAATTATACTAATCAACTAGTTAAGTAATTTACTAATATTAACTAATATGGATTAATTGTGTGCATATACCTCAATCACCTTTGGAAGGGAAAATTAGGAACTGTTCACAGTAGTTGCCTCTGGGGAAGGGAGACTTGAACAGTGGGATGAGAGGCTGGGAAGTAGGGGTTGAGGGGCTGGGGGTCATTTCTAACTCTATACCCTTTTGTACCTTTTAAATTTTGTATCATGTATAAGAATTACCTGGTCAGAAAAATATCATTTTAACAGTTTAAAACAGAAAGTAAAAGAATGAAAATGTATGGGGAGAAAATCGCTAGGGGTGAACCAGAGATGAGTGGAGAGGGTGAGTAATGATAGTAGAGAATACTAAAGCAGAGGTTCTCAAAGTGCTGGTCTTAGGATCCCTTTCCGCTCTTACAAATTAGCGAGGGCACAAAAAGCTTTTGTTTGTATAGGTTATATCTATCAATATTGACTAAATTAGAAACCAAAACTGAGAAACTTTTCATATTTATTTATTAATGCATTTAAAAATAATAAACTAATTGCATGTTGGCAAAATAGTTTTTCTTAAAAGCAACTGTATTTTTTCAAAACAAACAGTGAGAAGAGCAGCCCTGTGTTACTTATTGCAAATCTCTAATGTCTGGCTTAATAGAAGATAGCTGAATCTCACATCTGCTTCTTCATTCCATCTGCTGCATTATCACACATCACGTAGCCTCTGGAAAACTCCACGTTACACTCATAAGAAAATGACATTGAAAAGGGAAAATAAGCTCTTATGAAAACAGCTTTGACTTTGTGGACCCCCAAAAGGGTTTCCAGGACCCAGGGGGTCCCTGGACATCCTGTTGAGAACTTCTATTCTAAAGGTCCCGCCTGCCTGCAAGGTTCCCTCCACTTTAATATGAAGCTACGATTACCTTAATAGTTATAAGATTTGTTTGTTACAGTGAGGATTAAAGGATACTGTGAGGTTATAGATAAGAATAATATTTAGTGATGATGATGATGAAGCTCATCACAGACCTTGCTGGCTCAGCACATCACATTTTAGAGAGTGGTTTCCAGTGAACTCACTCTTTCAGTCTTCAAAGGAACCTTGCCAGGTAAGTAGTTTGCTTCCCACTTTGCATACGAAGAAACTGAGGCTTTGGGGGCACAACTCCTGGGAGGTGGTGCAGCTCACCAGTGGGGATCCGATGAACTGGTGCTGGGAGCAGACTGTGGTAAACATACGGTGCTCTGCATCACCCCTCATGGACTCGTTCTTTCTCCTAGTCCGAGATGCAGGCCCAAGACCAGAGACTCCTGCTCACGCTGAGGCATCTTCATGGTGTCCTGGAGGAGCTGCGTGCTGAGAGCGCCCACTGGGAGGATGCCAGGTGCCATGGAGGGACATCTCCCATCAGAGCTCGAGCAGGCTCTGAAAGCCGGGGCCGCCAGCCTACCTGCTCAAGGGGGCTGGCCCAGCTCCTCCGGGGCGAAGACGGCAGACGAAGCTCCCTCCCTTAGACAGGCCAGAGCTGCCACGGGGCTTAACCCACCTTCCACACACACTGGTCTAAGCTCTGTGGTGCTGTGGGGAGAGCACTAGAATGGGAGTCAGGATACCCCTGCCCTGGGTTCACCTCTGTCCTCCTCCGCTGGGTGTCCCGGGACCCCTCCCTGTGGTTGGTTCCTTTTCTGTCATTTCTTTCGTGTGATGCACAAATAAAATATTGGGTGTGAACATGCTTCGAAAGCACAAACGTGTCATATGACTTCTGGCAAGCACTGTGGCAGTAATTCTATACTTGGGAATTTCTTACAAAGCGATCCTTAAGACAAAGAAAGAGCTTGATATGCGGGGTTGTTTATAGAGCGTTGCCATGGTGAAAAAGCAGAACCCTGTGTAGTGACTTGGAGGTTATTTTCTGCCTTCCCAGCAGGGCTTCCCGTCCCCCACCCCCCATCCCCGCCATTTTTTAATTTAAAAATTTATTGAAATATATCACTCATACATAAACATACATAAACAATAAGTGTATAGTAAAAGTTGTGAACTTACAAAACAAGCATGCAAACTTCATACAGAGCTCCCCTACCTCACCCTACCACCAATACCTTGCATTGTTGTGAAACATTTTTAACAAATGATGAAAGAGCATCCTCAAAATATTACTACTAACCAAAGTATCTAACATTTGGTGTATTTTCCCCCCAACCCACCCTATTATTACTATTATTTTTTTTTATATCATTTATACATGAACATACATAAACAATAGGAGTATAGTAAAAGTTGTCAACTTGCAAAGCAAACATGCATAACATCACACAGAGGTCCCCTACATCAACCCACCACCACACCTTGCATTGTTGTGAGACATTTGTTACAAATTATGAAAGAATATCATCAAAATCTTACGACTAACTATAGTCCATATCTTACATTTGGTGTATTTTTCCCCCAACCCATCCTATTATTTTTTAAAATATATTTTTATCACAGAAGTTGTGAACTTTCAAAACAATCATGCTCATGTGCGGAATTCCCATGCAACACCTCTCCATCAACACACCACACCGTGGTAGAACATTTGATACAGCTTGTGAGATAGTATCATCAGAATATTACCACTAATATTACCACTAACCATGGTCCATAATATACATTGGCAGACTTTTTCCATACTCCCCCATTATCAACACAGTACATCTTTGGCATTGATGCATGAATATTACAGTATTGCTGTTAACCACAGTCCATAGGTCACTCCAGTTGTATTTTTCCCATGCTTCTCCACATTCCCACCACCCTGCAATAGTGATGTACATCTGCTCTAGCTCAGAAAGGACACTCTTGCATCTGTACCATCAACTACAATTCTCTTCCACTTCTGGATTTATTGTGTTATTATTTATTATGTTATTTTTTAGCTTTCTTTCAATTGACATTTACATCCCTAGACTACCCTTTCCAGCCACATTCTTATTTATAAAACAGCTGTTACTCACTATAATGTGTTACCATCAACTCTATACATTTCCACACTTTTACAGTAAAATTAATTGAAACTTCTACATACATTAAGCATCAGTAGTCCATCTCAGTCCTCCTCTTATCTCCTCTAAGAATTCACCACCTACTACCAGGTCTTGAAGATATTTTCCTACATTTTCCTCTAGAAGTCCCATGGTTCTTGCTTTTATATTTAGGATTTTGATCCATTTTGCGTCAATCTTTGTATAAGGTGTGAGACGAGGATCCCCGTTCTTTCTGTTGGCTATGGTTATCCAGTTCTCCCAGCACCATTTGTTGAATGGATTGTTCTGCATGAGCTGGATGGGTTTGACAGGCTTGTCAAAAATCACTTGACCATAGATGTGAGGGTCTGTTTCTGAATCATCAATTTGGTTCCATTGGTCTATGTGTCTGTTTTCATGCCAGTACTATACTGTTTTTACCACTATAGCTAGGCAACATGTTTTTTTTTTTTTTTCCTAAAGATTTATTTATTTATTTACTTTACCCATTTTAAGCCCTTGTTTTGCTGTTTTGTGTCCATTTGCTGGGCAATTCTCTGTGTCTGTTTCCTGCCCTCTCTTCTCATCCTTCTCCACTTTTCACCAGGATTCAATCCTGGGGACCTGCAATGTGAGAGAGAGGCGTTCTGTCACCTGTGCCACCTCAGTTCCTGGTTTTTCAGTACATCTCATCTTGGCTTTCCCCATGTCTCTCTCCTGTTATGTCATCATCTTGCTGCATGGTTCAGCAGGGCCTGGTGGCACACTCACGTGTGGGGCCTAGTGGCACACACACCTTCTATATATATATATATATTTTTTATTTTACCAGGAGGCTGTGGGGATAGAATCCAGGCCCTCCATATGGCAGACACCCAGCCATTTGAGCCACATCCGTCCCCTAGGCAATATGTTTGAAAGTCCAGAAGTGAGAGTCCTCTGACTTCACTTTTCCTTTTTAAGATATTTTTGGCTATTTGGGACCCCTTACCCTTCCAAATAAATTTGATAATTGTGGTTTCCATTTACTTTTAAAATGCTGGTGGAATTTTTATTGCGATTGCATTGAATCTGTATATCAATTTGGGTAGAACTGACATCTTAATGATATTTAGTCTTTCAATCCATGAGCATGGAATGTTCTTCCAATTATTTGGGTCTTTAAAAAATTTTTTTAACAATGCATTGTAGTTTTCTGAATACAAGTGCTTTACATCCTTGGTTAAGTTTATTCCTAAATTTTTTTATTCTTTTAGTCTGTATTGTAAACGAATTTTTTTCTGGTTCCTCCTCAGATTGTGCA
>JAQZBX010029553.1:0-27237 GCA_029593785.1 Cabassous unicinctus | reverse complement strand
AAATTAAAAAAAAAAAAAAAAGAAAGCTAGAGGATAATCTAGGGACCATATAACAGTGATTTTGGTGTTTTCCTTTCTTTACCAGTTCAGATGTTCTGTCTTTGAAATTACTAATTCTGTCTTCAGGCAATTCAAATCTGCTCTTACGTGCTTCTAATGTTTTTCTAATCTCATCCATCATGTCTTTCATTCCCATAAGGTCTGTTACTGTTCTTTGTAGGCTTTCAAATTGTTCCTTATGCTCTCCCAATGTCTCTTAATATCCTTTTTCTGTAGTCATATTTTCTTTTAATTCTTTGAAGTGATTTAGGAGAGTTATGTGATTATCACTGATTAATTGTATTAAATCCTGAATCTCTTCAGGATATTTGGTTTGTTTTTTAGGCTGGGCCATCTCTTCCTGTTTCCTAGTATGGCTTGTAATTTTATGTCTAGGCATCTGAATATGTTGGTAAATTTACTCCGATGGCTAATTTCTCTCTCGCCTTTTTTTTTTCTTTTACAGCTCTTCTTTGATATTTGGTTCAACTTATTCTCAGTCTTTGAAATTGCCCAGCTTAAGTTTTCAAAATCGGGGCAGGGACTAACTAGTGGGGCACAGATGTTCTCTCAGGGGTTGGATACAGAGAGCACAGTTTTTTTTCGTGCAGTTTCCAGACAGGCTAGCAGATGGCACTAGTCAGTGCACCTTTCCACAAAGGTGTTTCAGTCTTGGCTTTTCTGTGTTCCTGTGTTGAATCTCCAGATCGGAGATTCAAAGTGCCTCCACTGGCCAAATTCACTGAAGAAAAGCACCCTGACCTCCCCTCCCTTTCCCTTGAAACAGCTGACAGGGAGGAAGATGTCTGTTACCCTCTCAGTCAGCTGCAATAAGCCAGGTGTTTTATCCCAACTTAATATCTTGGTGGTGGGGGAGGGGGGCCCTTCCCAGCCACCACAGTGGCTAGTAACTCATGTTTGTCTTTTGGGCTTTGAGCTCTCTGTCCCTTACCCTCCTGGGAGTTGTGTAGCACTGTCCTAGTCTGCTGACCCCCAAAGCAGGTCCCTCAGACAGCTTTTGGCTCTTTCTCTGTTGTTTTTGTGAGAGCATTCAGCCCTGCCTGTTGGTCCATTGCCATCTTCCCACAATCCCCTGAAATATATGTATTTTAAAAAGCCAGGTGTACTTCCACATACAAAGCCAGGTTTTCTGAGGAGCAATTAGTAGCATAATCTTGGGTGTGCTGAGTAACACGAAGCTCTCCGTGATGGAGCTCTGTGTCAGACTGAAGGCAGGAATATTTTAAAGTGTCATCTAATTCCAAGATAGAATCCTAGTTCCCACAACAGTAATAATAATTGGGTGCACTGCAGATAGTAACCACATTCTGATTATGATACCAATTGTATGCCTCCATTATATGTTGGTGAGTGTGAGAAAACAGTATGAGACCATTGGAATGGCTAAGTATTTCAGAAATGTCATGTCCAAATGTGTAGGCAGCACCACGTGGAGAAACACCTCACTCACCACCATCATCTGTATCTGACCATAACAGATCACACATTGGGCCCTCATGTAAAACTTCTTGCAAATGATCCAGGCCTCTTACGTGGATGGAGAGAGGCCATCATGGAGGCAGAATATCTGCCGATCTACTAATTGCTGTAAGTGGAAGATAATTACGTAGATGTGTAAAATATTTCCAAACACTTGGCATTTCCATACTTTCATAGATATTCATCTTAAATGCCATATTCATGGGTCATTTGTTAGCTTTCATGGTTTCCTCTTAATATCATACTGTGTTTTGGATAATGCACCTTTAATGCCACAAGAAGAGTCACAGTCTCCACTGAATAATAACCTCTGACAAGATCGTTGCTCATGAATAAATAGTTTGTATCTGGTGGTTTTCCATCAATTCTGAAAGTTGCATAAGATCACAGAATTGATCATGCACATCTTCACAGATGGTGACAGGACAATGAACCACTTGTACGTTTGATTCTTCTGTTAAAATTTCCTTAGGCTTTTTGGCCCAGGGTCCATACTTGGACTGTTTTCATACGTTCAGCTGTTTTCATACGTTCAGCTGCTCCACCAATGGTCCAGTTCCTTGGTGAATGCCTTTTCCTTCATGTCGGTCTTATCCCCTTCCCCTCTCCTGCACAGCTGTTGAGTGCTGCTCCCCTTTCCCATCGTTGGTCACTGGTCATTGCTGCCAGTTCCCAGTGAGAGCAGAATCTTGCATTTTAACAATATCTTCAAGCGATTTTTTCCACATTCAAATTGGAAAATCATTGTGTTATGTGAGGGCCCCAGAAACTTGAATGAAGTAGGAATGTTCATGTTTCCCAAGGATTTAGCTCCAGCCCCTGCCTTGCTGCTTCCTACTCTTTAGGTTCTAATAGCACAGCACCATGAATATAGTGAATCAGTGTCGTGCTCAGTGGGACGCCAGAGGAAAACTGCCTTCCTTTAGGTGATTGCAAATTGCTTTTGGTGATTCCTGTATTTGACAATGGAGAAAAATATCTGCCTTATCAATAGCTGCATAAGGCCACATCTAGGACTGTAGCTGAATTGGAGCCACCATCTGCTTATGTTTATTATAATCATATTAGTATTTTTCATACCTGTTAATATTTTATTTTAATTGCTAAATTTAACTTAATTGCTTAGTGTTTCAAGGGCCACACGAATTAGTTTTAACTCAGATCTATTATCCAGTATAACCCCAATGTTTGGGTATTCTATTTTCAAAATATAGTCATCTAATTAAAAGTCCTTTAACAGGCTTAAAGGAGGATTGTAGTACTGTCTGGTGATAGTAAAACTGGGTCTTTCTTCAAAGATACATGGTCTCCTCTTTATTCAAGAGGCTCTGGACCTGTCACCTGGGAGTTCGGGAGGAAGCCATGTGCTCTAAGCTGTTGCCTCAAGTAAGGCCTTTATAGGTATCGCAGGAATTGCTTTGTTTTGCATCAATTAATAAATTAAGACCTTAGAAGACTGTCTGAAGATTTTATTTTTAGAGATAGCTAAGTTAATTAACCATTTCCAGGAATCTATGCATGTCATACCATTCCATGGACCCTGCTAACCACTTCAGCCCTACAGCTTATTCTTATGCTCAGCCCTACTTTGTTTCTGGCAATTAAATGCTGCTACCTGAGCTTGGTCATCCTAGGCTCCTATGATTCCCACTGCAACTGGGGTTCACATTAACCTTGCCTGCTAACATTTCTGATGTAGAGGTCAAGTGCTATTGAAAATTTGGGTATTTTACTTAATACTACCCTTATAAATTTAGGGTATAGTGGAGACCATTACAGATTATTATAAAATGTTATACACTGTTCCTTCCATGAATTTATTACTCATTTTTAATAGTACCTTCATATTCATTTTTAGAGGTAGCATTGCCAAATCAAAGTCAAGTTTTTCATCAAAAATTGGTAACTTATTTTCTATTGTAATAAATTACCTTTGTAGTATGTATATTTTTCTTTAAATGAACTCTTCTCACTAAAATATTTTGACATTCTTCTTTTAGTATTTACATTATGAAATGTCATTTGCTTCTTAGGTTCATTTTAAATGTACTGAAGAGAGCACTGTGACACATTGAGAAGTGGCATGTTAAAAAAGGAAAAGCACCAGGGTCAAGAACAAAGCTTCTGGTCCTGGCTGGGTCTCTTACCAGCTAAACAACTTAGGAAGAATTCTCAACCTCTCTGTACCTCAATTTATTTTTCTATAACATGAAGCAAATATTTTGCCTACTTGCTAGGATTATTAGTTTGATTGCTTATGATAAATATATAGACAATTTTAAAATTTTATATGTTCCAAAAAGTCTTTATGGCATATATAATGAGAGCCAAAGTCTGTCCTAATCACTTTAAAAAATCACTTCTCTAAATGAATGGGAAACACTTTACAAAAATCTTTTCGTTAGACCTATAACTTCTGAGAAAGCTTAATTAAATTTGGCAAAATCTAAGAAGCAAAATTGCTTTGAAGATACAGTATATGTGTCTATATATTTGCAAATATATATGTATAGTAATTAATATTACACACATATATTTCTGATTTAACCTAGAAGAGGTGTTGAAGAAACATGGCAAGGGAAATCCATTTTTTCTCCTTGCTTTCACATATTTTCTTGGGAAATTAAAGAATTTTTGTTTAAAAATGTGGAGTTGTCATTAAGAATGGAGACAAAGACTCATGTCTCCAGAAAAGCAAACTCCAAAAAATAGAAAGAAGAATATGCTAATTGAGAGACCTTTTATAGAAAAAAAACCTAGTATCAAATGCTTGCTTTATACTAGATATTTGGTAGATGCAGTGACATAATTTGTACCTTCCCTACCCTTCAGAGGCTCTCTGCAGTTTCTCTGTGAAGAAATGAAATGAATCAGTGAGAATTGCTATATTCTTTTTATGATAGTCTTATTGTGGTCTGCAGGACAGCAACGATGGCATCATCCAAGGGCTTGTTAGAAATGCAGAATCCCAGGCCCTCCCCCAGACCTGCTGAGTCACTTTAACAAGATCACCTGGAGATCCGATCCATATATACATTAAAGTTTGAGAAGCACACTCTAGATCACAGATAATTTTAGGTTCTAATTTGAATTTTTTCTAAATAATATGGTATATTTGTTTCTGTAATTCACAGACTTCCCCTTCCCCCTTTTATATATCAATTTATTGCAATTTCTCCCATGTCAGAACAGAAAAGATTAAAAAGAAATGAACTAATGACAATAATAACAATCCACTGTGGTCTTTTTTTCTTTTACCAACTAAGATTCTATTATGTTCAGTTTCTTATCTGTATATAGTTACCTGGGTAACCAAGATACTAGCACTAGTAATTCCTCCCTTTTCTCTTCTTGTGAGACTAACCACCGTGCTCATTCCAATTCCTACCCCTACCCTACTTCTTCATGATGAATTGGTCTTTACCAATGAATCACTTTTTAAACAGAACCCTGTGATTTTCAATTTGCCTCTCTATTCAAGCCAAACTGCTTCTCAAATAGGCATTGACCTCCTTTTCCCCCTGACTGATTCTTTTAAATATTTTTGAATAAAAAACAACGTGACAAAAAACAGTTTTAACTATGTTAAATCCATTGGGTTCTTTTAAGGACTATTCCAGATTTATCCTCAAACAATAGTACCTAGTCAGCTGTAAGTTCTGTTATTTGTAAGACTAAATTTTTAAATTTATTTGTTCTTTAATCTTTTAAAATTATTATTAGAGTAGTTTTCAGTTTAAAGAAAAATCACATAGATAGTACAGAGTTTCTATACACCCCCCTCCTCACACACAGTTTTCCCTATTAACGTTTTGCATTAATGTGGTATCTATGTTATAATGTATAAAACAATATTATTATAATTATACTGTTAACTATAGTCCATAGATTACATTAGGATTCACTTTGTGTTGTACACTTTTATGAGTTTTTAAAACCTTTATTCTGATTACATATAGACAACCTAAAATTTTGCATTTTATCTACTTTCAATTATATAGTTCAATGGTGTTGAGTACATTCACAATATTGTGCCACTGTCACCACCATCCATTACCAAAACTTTTCCATCATCTCAAACAGACGCTCTGTACCAGTGAAGCATTAAATCTCCATTATCTACCCCCACCCAGTCCCTGACACCTTGCATTCTAGTTCCTGACTC
Source organism: Cabassous unicinctus (assembly GCA_029593785.1). Lineage (NCBI taxonomy): Eukaryota > Metazoa > Chordata > Mammalia > Cingulata > Chlamyphoridae > Cabassous > Cabassous unicinctus. The sequence continues at coordinate 21,533 of JAQZBX010029553.1, read as the reverse complement.
TATGCATTTGCATATAATTATTTCATATAATTGAATTCATATAATATTTGTCCTTTTGCTTCTGAATTTTCACTGAATCTGATGTCTTCAAGATTCATCCATATTGTAGCATACATCAGCATTTCATTACTTTTTACAGGCAAATAATATTCCGTTGTATGTATATACCACATTTTGTTTATCTAGTCATCTACTGATGGATACTTCGGTCACTTCCACCTTTGGCTGTTTTGAATAATGCTGCTATGAACATTGGTATAAATATATCTATTTGAGTCCCTGCTTTCAGTTCTTTTGAGTATATACCTAGAAATGGATTTGCCAAGTCATATGGTAATTCTATACCTAAGTTTCTGAGGAACTGCCAGATTGTATTCCACAATGGTTGCACTATTTTACATTCCCACCAACAATCTATGAGGAAAACACACAAACATATTTGAAATAAATAATTTTCAAGAGGACTCTCAGGTTTCCCTGGTAATTCTACTGTATTTCCCAAGTCTATTCATTCCTCCATGTTCCTTGACAATTTCATTCCTTGTTCTCTCTCCTCAGCACACCAGCAACTCCTCCATCCTTCATCAGAACCGATGACCTTGTTTCCCATCTTACACAGAGTATAAAAGCAATGAAGAGAGATCCTGCAAAAGCTCCTACCCCATCTCTCTTTTCCTGCCTGTATCGATTATACTCTGCCTTCTCCTCTGTTGCTGTAAATTACCTGTTTGTGTCCCTGAAAAAAGCTAGCTCCTCTTCTTATACACAAGATCCCACACTCTCTCCTTAAAGAAATTGTCCCAGTAATTTCCCCCTCTCTCCCATGGACCATCAGTGTTTTCTTCTCTACTAATGTGTTTCTATCAACAAATAATAAGCTCTTATTTCTACCATAAAAATTTCTTTTGAATATACTTTCTCCTTTAGCTAATGCTCTATTTTTTTCCTTTGCTTTACAGAATAGGAATGTCTTTAAGGGCCGGCTATATATGCTGTCTACGTTTATCTCATCCTAATCTCTTTTGAATCCAATGCAACAGACTTTCATGTAGCCACTTCAGAGAAACACTTGTCCACATTGTTAAGCCTAACAGCCAATTTTCTTTCTTCATCTTAGACTTGTTAGCAGCATGTGACAGATTATTACTCTCTTCTCTTTGAAATTATTTTTTTTACTGGCTTCCAGGTTACCACATTTTCTTGTCGTTTTTTCCCCCCTCTCACCTGGACGTTCCTCCTTAGTCCCTTTTCCTGTTTATTCCTCATCTCCCCCAATGTTAACTCTAGATTTCCCGAGGTTCACTTCTAATTCTCTTCTTCTTCTGTTAATCTATACTCATTTAAAAAAAGAATCCAATTAGTCACATGGCTTTAAACATAAAAACTGGAATCTTTATCCTGGAACTCTCTCCTTTCTCCTGAACTCCTGACTCATATGCCCAACTGCATGCTTGACATCTCCATTTGAATTTCTAACATGTAACTCCAAACTGCGCTCCTGATCCCCAAACTTGCATCATTTATGATCTTCCCCAACTCAATTAATGCAAATGCCACTCTTCTTATTCATGTCGAAAACCCTGTAGTCGTTCTTGACTCCTATGTTTCTTTCACACCTTCTACCCAATCTATGAATACATATTATTGGCTATAATCAAAATATATCCATAATGACTACATTTTGCTACTATATTTTACATTTTACCACTTCTGCTGGTACCACACTGGTTCAATTTGTTGTTATTTTTTTATCTAGATTCTTAAACTATGCTGACTGGTCTCCCTGCTCCTGTCTTTTCTCCCTATAGTCTAATCTCCATACATCAGGCAGACGGTCCTGCTAAATTGCTCAAACCGTCCAATGGCTCCCATCTCATTCAGAGAAAAGACTCTTGCTATAGATTACAAGGCTCCACACCATCCAGGCAGCATCCCCTCTACCCCTACACCAGATGGCATCTCTCTGATGTCACCCATACCTTTTCACTTTCTCTCTGTTCCAGCCACACCAGCCTGTAGCTTTCCTTCAAGTACATTAGGCGGCTGCTGCTTCAGGGCCTTGGTGTTTCCTCTTTCCTCTGCCAGTAATACCTTTTCCCAGATAGCTTGCAAGCTTCACATTTTCCTGTAACGTCTTCTCTTATACTCGACTTAAAATTGTATCCCAACATTCTCTTGAAAAAAATAGGGAAAGCAAAGAAACTGGCAAAGAATGGATCTTATTATGTTTATAGCTAAATCTAAATGGATGCAGATAATATGATTGGGAAATGTAATATTGATGTACTATAAGAAAATTATCATTAAGAATTGTGAATTCATAAGCTTTCTAATCAATAGTCTCTGCTGTTTTAGCCTAGAATTGCAAATAATTAACTTGTCCTTTGTCCTTGGAATAGTATAATGCTGCTATGCAGGCAACCCCATCATCGATTACCCAAAAACAAATGTTTAAAAGGAGCAAGTCACCAGATGTGATATTTATACATCCTGATTGTATCCCCTGTAAAACTAAAAGCTAAAAACCTTTATGTTCCTGTTCAGTGTACCATAAATAGAATAGAACAAAGACCCCTCAAGACACTGTGTTTCTGCTGTGGGGGGCTGGCCACCCCCGCTGGATGGATTCAGTTACTTTTGATGAGGTTATTCCTCACAAGTTGCAAGACCCATTGGAGTTCTGAGGTTTGGAACCCCTTAAAAGGGATAGCCCCTAAGCTGCCAGTTGGTGCCTCACCCAGGAGGGGATGCCCTGCCTGGGACCGTTTTTCCAATCGGGACTCTGATTGGCTGCAAAGGGGCTCCCCAGCCACGTGAGAGTTCAGATGTTGACTTTTCCCTGATTTGGTGAGTGGTTGTATATACTTTCATTCTTTCCTATGTCATTTAATTGATTACTCCTCTTCTTCTGTGATTGCTAAATTGTTATAATCATTTGATATAACCTGAAACTCATTTGATTGAATAAATCTGCCTTTGCATAGCATTTAGAGTTTCTGCCTCTTCCTTTGCAAAACAAATATTAGTATTAAGTAAAAAGTCTTAAAACAGAATTACCTTCTGTAAAGGAAAAAAATATAAGCTTGGAACTAAAATTACAAACTCTTACAACATATATGTTCTCGGGATAATTAGATAATTAGGGGGCTGATGCTTGATTTGAAGTTGGATATTCTGATTTAAAATTTTCTTCTTCCTTACTAAACACCTTCACCCTCCCTTACTCCCTTATTCCCTTCCTTCCTCAAATGCTTATTGCTTCTTTGCTTATTTTCTTCTCCTTTGCATATATGAATGAATAATTAATATAATTTTTCCATCCTCTAGGTTGTTTTTTAAAGATATTTAAACCAATAATGGCCCTTTATGGAATAATGCTTGTTGTAACTACCAAGAAAGATGTATGACTGTTTATAATTATACTTTACAGTTTTATATATAGATCTAGCTTGAAGTCATTTTAATCATATTTCTGTCCAAACAAACTTGATTTAAAATCTTTATGTAGGTTATTATGTGTCAAATATCTTACTGAAGTCAGATATAGTTTATGTTTCTGAATTTAATTTTTAAGCAGTGAGTTCTCTACCACAAAGGTAACATAAGTCATCAAATTAGTCTGGTCTGGCAACTTCATTAGTTCATGCAGTGTTCTCTAAATAATGGCTCATTATTTCTCTACTTGTTCTAAGTTCTTTAGAAGGGGTAAAACAATTTTTAAAGTTATTTTAACTATCACTTCCTCCCCATTCATGCTCCAAACTCATATATTTAATATATTTAGCTTGATTTTATAAGTGGCATATATATACTCACTATTCTAACAATGCTCAAATTAGTCTTCCTAAATTAGTCTGTAAAAGTATATACCAATCTTCTTTCAGTAGCATATATTGAAGCAGAGTGTAAAGGGATTGATGATAAAGAACTGGTGATGTTGCTCTTTAAAGAAGACAGGGCAACTGTTTTGGGGTCGTATTTCGCAGCATTGATGTCAGTATTTATAAAAGATGAATTCAGTCTATTTAAAGTAAAAATGAGAAGTTATTTCTGCCATTTCTCCAATTTTCATTTTAATTTGAATGTTTGTTCCTTTGCTTAACACTCTCCAATGCCCTCTGATTCAAACTCCTCCTCCCTGCCTATAGGCCGTTTTTAATCTTAGAGCTGTTTCCTATCCTGCATGCTTCCTCACTCCAGCCCCCAGTTTTATCCTGGCCTCTTCCTTTTCATTCTTGGGGTCTCAGCTTAAACACCATCTTCTCAGAGATACCTACCTAAATTCCCTTGTTTGTTTACTTCACAGTACATATTACATTATTCTTATATATTCTTTTGCTTTTTTCTCTTGCTCCCAGGAAATTTTAGGCCACACATTTTTTTGACTGACTGACTGACTGACTTAATGAATGAGCTAATAAAGGAGAAAAATGGGCAACCTGCATTGAGGGCAAAAGGAACTGGACGAACAGGCTTATAGGTAGGTGTGATGGGTAATAGTTTGATGGTTTGTTTAAGAGGTAGAAGTTAAGGACTCCAGTGTGACCAGAATGTGAACTAGGCTAGGGCAGCAAGTGGGCATGGGGAGGAGAAAGGGCAGAAATGTAAGTTGGGGGATCCAGGAAGGTATCATGTTTTTAAACATGGTAGTAAAATAATCATGTTTGTGTTTTAAAAAGATCACTTTTAAGAGGGTGGAGAATGAGTGAAATGGTGAGCAATGTAGTATTAGGAAAGCCAGTTAGGAAGTTGCAGCAATAATTCATGTGATTGATGATAAGGGTTGGAACTCTGGGAGTTCCAGAGGAAATGAAGAGAAATGGGAACAGCAGTGAAATTTTGGAGGCAGAGTTGGGTAGACATGTACACTGTTAAGATATGGTCTTTGAAGGAGGGGGGACAAGTCGAAGATGGCTTTGGGACTCTTTCTCAGGCATCTAGTTCTTGTCCTTATTCAAGAATGTGAAGAGGGATTAGGTATATTAAGTTCAGATTTGGCATGGCTGAATTTGATGGATCAGTGTATTTTTCCAAATGGAGATGTTCAATAAATAATATGGGTTTGAATCTTGGGACACAAAATCTGAGTCCCGAGCAGGGAAGTGAACATTAAAACAAGAGAGGGCAAGATGAGTGAAAAGAAGAGAAAGTCAAGAATAAAAGTTATATATAGAGAGAAACACCTTGTTTTAAAGATGTTTCCCTGCATTTTCTTCTAGTAGTTTTATGGCCCTGGCTTTTATATTTAGGTCTTTGATCTATTTTGAGTTGATTCTTGTATAGGGAGTATGAAATGGATCCTCTTTCATTCTTTTGGTCATGGACATCCAGTTCTCCCAGAACCATTTGTTGAAGAGACTGTTTTGTCCCATTAACATGGCTTTGGTAGGTTTGTTGAAAACCGTTGGCCAAAGAGGTGAGGGTTTATTTCTGGACTCTTAATTCTATTCCACTGATCGATATGTCTGTCTTTATGCCAATACCATGCTGTTTTCACCACTGTAGCTTTATAATATGTTTCAAGATCAGGTAGTGAAATTCCTCCCAAATTGCTCTTCTTTTTCAGAATGCTTTTGGCTATTTGGGTGCACTTTCCCTTCCAAATGACTTTGGTGATTGCCTTTTCTATTTCTGTAAAGTAGGCTGTTGGAATTTTGATTGGTATTGCATTGAATCTATAAATCAGTTTGGGTAGGATTGACATCTTCATAATATTTAGTCTTCCAATCCATGAACATGTAATGTCTTTCAATTTGTTTAGGTCTTCATTGATTTCTTTTAGCATTGTTTTGTAGTTTTCTGCAAATAGGTCTTGTACTTCTTTGGTTAAATTGATTCCTAGGTATTTGAATCTTTTTGTTGCTATTGTAAATGGAATTTTCCCCCTGAGTTCCTCCTCAGACTGTTCAATACTAGTGAATGGAAACATTACTGATTTTTGCATGCTGATATTGTATCTTGCCACTTTGCTGAACTTATTTATTAGCTCAAGTAGCTTTGTTGTAGGTATTTCAGAATTTTCTAAATATAGGATCATGTCATCTGCAAATAGTGTTTTATGTTCTCTTTTCCTCTTTGGATACCTTTTATTATTATTATTTTTTATAGTCTAATTGCTCTAGCTAGAACTTTTAGCACAACATTGAATAACAATGGTGACAGTGGGCATCCTTGTCTTGTTTCTGATCTTAGAGAATGATGAGTATGATGCTGGCTGTGGGTTTTTCATAGATGCCCTTTATCATATTGAGGAATTTTCCTTCAATTTCTATCATTCAAAGTGTTTTTGTCAAGAATGGCTTTTTGTCAAATGCCTTTTCTGCACTGATCAAGATGATCATGTGTTTTTTTTTCCTTCAATTTGTTAATGTGGTGTATTACATTAATTGATTTTCTTATGTTAAAACACCCTTGTATACCAGGAATAATCACACTTGGTCATGGTGTATAAGTCTTTTGATATGCTGCTGAATTCTATTTGCGAATATTTTGTTCAGAATTTTTGCATCTATGTTTACTAGTGAGATTGGTCTGCAGTTTTCTTGTAGTGTCTTTACCTGGCTTTATCATTAGGGTGATGTTGGTTTCATAAGATATATTGGGTAGTTTTCCCTCCTCTTCAATTTTTTGGAAGAGTTTAAACAGGATCGGAATTAATTCTTCTCGAAGTGCTTGGTAGAATTCACCTGTGAAGCCATCTGGCCCTGGACTTTACTTTGTTGGGAATTTTTTTTTATGACTGGTTCAATCTCTTTAAATGTAATTGGTTTGTTAAGTTCTTGTATTTCTTGTAGCATCAGTGTAGGTTGTTTGTGCATTTCTAGGAATTTGTCCATTTCATCTAGGTTGTCTAGTTTGTTGGCATTCAGTTTCTCATAATACTCTCTTATGATCCTTTTTATTTCCGTGGGGTCAGTCATAACTTCCCCCCTTTCATTTCTGATTTTATTTATTTGTATCTTCTTTCTTTTTTTCTTTGTTAGTCTAGCTCAGGGTTTGTCAATTTTATTGATCTTCTCAAAGAACCAACCTTTGGTTTTGTTGTTTGTATTAGCCAAAGGGGGTGCTGATGCAGAGTACTAGAACTATTGGGTTTATAAAGGGTGTTTATTTGGGGTAGAAGCTTACAGTTACCAGGCCATAAAGTGTAAGCTATTTTCCTCATCAAAGTCTGTTGCCACATGTTGGAGCAAGATGGCTACTGATGTCTGCAAGGGTTCAGGCTTCCTCTTCCTCTTAAGGCTCCATGATCCCAACTTTTTCCAATATTAGCTGTAGTCTGAGATAAGTCTGGTCTCTCTCCCAGGGCTCATTTCTTTCCGGACTCAGCTGCTCTGCTCTCTCTACAGGCCAGCTGTAAACTATCAGGCTAACGGCTTGTCTTTCTTCCTGTCACCTCTGCCTTGTCTAATGGAGTCTTCTCTCTTTCCTCACATATCTGCTTCTCTGAGTATTTATTTCCCGGGACCCCAGCATTAAAACTCCAACTGTCTCCTCTACCTTGTCATTTTCTCTGTGACTCCCTGTCCCCCAAGGGGCAGGGACCCTATGTCCTATTGACATGGCCCAATCAAAGCCCTAGTCATAATTTAATCAAGTAAAAGTGAAACCTCTGAATTCAATACAGTCTAAGGGCATCACTAGCCCAGAGGAACAGACCAGTTTACAAACATAATCAATATTCTTTTTGGAATTCATCAATAATATCAGACTGCCACATTGATTTGCTCTTTTTTTTTTGTTCTCAATTTTATTTATTTCCGCTCTAATCTTTGTTATTTATTTTCTTCTGCTTGCTTTGGGAATGGTTTGCTGTTCTTTTTCTCGTTTCTCCAGTTGTTCAGTTAGATTTTTGATTTTAGCTGCTGCCTCTTTTTTAATATAGGTTTTTAGGGCTATAAAATTCCCTCTCAGCACTACCTTTGCTGTATCCTGTAAATTTTCATACGTTGTGATCTTGTTTTCATTTGTTTCAATGTATTTACTAATTTCAATTACAATTTCTTCTTTGACCCACTGATTATTTAGGAGTGTGTTGTTCAGTCTCCACACATTTGTGATTTTACCGCTTTCCTGTATATTACTGATTTCCAATTTCATTCTGTTATGATCTGAGAAGGTGCTTTGTATAATTTCAAGCTTTTGAGACCTATCTTGTGACCCAATATGTGGTCTATCCTGGAGAAATATCCATGAGCACTTGAAAAGAATGTGTAATCCGCTGAGTTTGGGTACAACTTTCTGTATATGTCTTTTAGGTCTAGCTCGTTTATCATATTTTTCAAGTTCTCTGTTTCCTTGTTGATCTTCTGTCTAGTTGTTCTATCTAATGATGTGAGTCGTGTGTTGAAGTCTCCAACCATTCTTGTAGAGATTTCTATTTCTCCCTTCAGTTTTGCCAGAGTTTGCCTCATGTATTTTGGGGCATCCTGGTTAGTGCATAGACATTTATGACTGTTATTTCTTCCTGGCGGATTGTCCGTTTTATTATATATAATGGCCTTCTTTTTCTCTTATAACTTTTTTGCGTTTAAAGTCTGTTTGTCCGATGTTATAATAGCTACCTGTGCTCTTTTTTGGTATCTTTTTCCAACCTTTCACTTTCAGCCAGTTTGTATCCCTGGGTCTAAGGTGAGTCTCTTTGTAGGCAGCATATGGATGGCTTATGTTTGTTTGTTTTTTTTATCCATTCTGTCAGCCTGTAACTTTTGATTGGGGAGTTTAATCCATTCACATTCAATGATATTACTGTAAATGCATTATTTACTTCCACCATTTTATTCTTGGTTTTCATATGTCATATCTTATTTTTGTCTGTCTTTTTACTCTTTTGGTTATCCTTTCTGCTATTTTTGTCTTCTATACTTTCCTCTAAGCCTCTCTCTCCTGTCTTTTTCTGCCAGGCTGTAAGGCTTCCTTTATATTTCCTGCAAAGATAGGTTCTTTTTTATGAACTTTCTTAGTTTCTGTTCATTTGCGAATATTTTAAACTCACCTTCCTATTTAAAAGACAATTTCGCTGGATAAAGAATTCTCAGCTGGCAGGTTTTCTCTTTCATTATCCTAATTTTATCATACCATCATCTTCTCACTTCATGGTTTCTGATGAGAAATCCACACTAAGTCTTAGTGGGTGTCCCACTTATGTGATGGTTTGTTTTTCCCTTTTAGCTCTCAGAATTTTCTTTTTATCATTGACGTTTGACATTCTGAGTAGTATGTGTCTTGGAGTATGTCTGTTCGGATTTATTCTGATTGGGGTATCCTGTGCTTCTTGGACATGTAAGTTCATTTCTTTCATGAGAATTGGGAAATTTTTAGCCATTATTTCCTTGAATACTCTTTCTGCTCCTTTTCCCTTCTCCTTCAGGAACTCCCATGACACATATGTTGTTGCGTTTTGTGTTATCATTCTAGTCCCTGAGCCCCTGCTCAATTTTTTCCATTCTTTTCTTTCTCTGTTCTTTCCTTTCTTCAATTTCAGCTGTTCTGTCTTCTGTATCACTTATTCTTTCTTCTGTCATTCTGAGTCTGCTGTTGTATACCTTTAATGTATTTTTTTAATTATTTTTTTAAAGGTACTTAGATTACATAAATGTTACATATAAAATATAGGGGATTCCCATATGCCCCACTCCCCACACCACCCACATTTACCCATATTAACAGCATCCTACATTAGGGTGGTACATTCATTGCAATTGGTGAACACATTTTGGAGCATTGCCACTAAGCATGGATTGTAGTTTACATTGTAGTTTACACTCTCTCCCACACAATTCTGTAGGTTATGGCAAGGTATATAATGGTCTGTCTGTATCTGTCATTGCAATGTTATTCAGGACAATTCCCAAGTCCCAAAAATGCCACCGTATTACACCTGTTTTCCCTCTCCCTGCCCTCAGAACCTCTAGTGGCCACTGCCACCACATCAGTGGTATAAGTTCTTCCATTGCTGGAATCACAGTAAATCTATAGTAGAATGCCAGTAAGTCCACTCTAGTTGATAGTTCATTCCCCAATCCTGAGGATTCTGGGATGGTGATTCCCACTTCACCTCTAATTGAAAGGGGGGGACTCTCTTGCTTGCAGTTGTAGACTCTTGGTTCCTTGCTATGGTGCTTGTCCATAATCACCAACTTGTTAGTTGTCCTAGGTGAGTCCAATGAACTGAAGAGTAGGTGTTGCAACTCCATTGAGGCTCAGGGCCCAGCTGGCACATGGTCAGCCTAAAGATTCAAGTCTAATGTGTTTTTTATCTCACCTATCATGTCTTTCATTTCCATAGCTATATTTCTTTTCTCTTCAGGTTTTCAAATTCTTCTTTGTGCCCACTCACTATCTTCTTGATGTCCTCTGTCTCTTTAGCCATATTGTCTTTCAACTCATTAATTTGATTTTGGAAATTTTTGTTCCTCTCGTTGATTAGTTGTCTCAAATCCTGTATCCCTTCTTGGGCTTTGATATATTCCTTTTCTTGGGCCATTTCTTCCATTTTCTTAGTATGGCTTATAATTTTTTGCTGATTTCTAAGTATCTGATTAGGATGGTGAGTTAACTTAGATGCTCAATTTCTCTCTCTTTCATAGGGATTTTGTGGCAGGAGTCTGTGTGTTACTGTTATTCTTTGATTCTTGGTTTAATCTGATCTGGGTCTTTAGAGATGTCCTTATTAATTGCTCAGATCTGGGGCCTGAACCAGTAATATGTTGCAGACCCATTTCCAAAGGCCTTTGAGAGGGAGGCTGTAAAGGCTAGAGAAAGCCTCTCTTATTTACTTTTAATTTCCTCATGTGTACTTCCTTGGTCCATCAGCAGAGGTACTCTTTAGCAGCCCTCTTAGTTCAACACCTGATTGGAGTGTATTTGCTGCCACATGGACTGGATCAGTGTGATAGAGGAGCCTATCTTACAAGGCTAAGAGTCTTGTAATTCAGACTTTCTCAGAGGCAGTTCTCCAGCCTTTGCTGGCAGCCCCCTCACTTTTCCTGGTTAGGGAATAATTCCACTCCCCACTGCATCTACAACAACCAGTGCTGGTCAGTAGAGAGGAAGATTAAGAGTCCCTTGCCAACAAACAATGGTGCTACCCCACCCAGCTGGAAGGGCTCGTGCGACAGAGCAGACCAAATTTGTAGGTCAAAAGCCGAGTCCCTCTCTCTCCCCATTCCTGGGGAGGTGTATCCCTGAGACCTCCTTTCTCTGTAGCTGCTGGCTCCAAGAATTCCAAAGTGTCTATAGGGTGGGGGAGGATGCCAGCAGTTGCAGTTGCTGCTTTTAACTCGCAGTTTTGCTGTTGAGATTCTCTTCCTTTGCCCCTTTCTCTTCTGGGTGGTGTCCAGCCTTTCCTTGGTATCCTAAACCCTAGGTTGTTTTTTTTTTCTAGGTCATTTCTGCCTGTCCTCTAGCTAGAAGAGCGTCCTGTGTCTTTCTAGTCTGCCATCTTCCCAGAAGTCCTTCTGTGCCCCTCTTTTTATTTAATAGCCCTGGCATTTTAAATATATATTTATTGTCTGTCATTTTCAATTAGAATGTAAATCCTTGAGGTTAGAGACTTTGTTCTTAGAAATTATGACAGTTTCTGTTCTAATTTACTCAATATTTTGTGAGTAAATTACAGGAGGAATAGAAATACAGAAACCTACCCTCCTCCCACACAATAGAGTAAGAGCCTTAGTTAACCCATTTGGAAGTACCTGATTTTGCCTGATGGCAAATCTTCCCATTTTACTTGTGGTCTGTTAGACACACATGAGCTAAATATTGGCGTGACTTCCCCTGCAATAAAAGTATAGAATGCTCAGTTAAATTTGAATTTCAAATAAATAATAACTAATATGGATATACTTATTTTATGTAGCTGGGAGCTATATAGTGTTATATAGCTTTTGGAACCCACATAGTCTTAGTGTCGGTTTGGGGTTACTTTAGAGTAGAACAGTCACAGACTGTTGCTGACCAACCCTAGAGATTTAATTTTTCCTTCTATTTATTAAATAGTTTCAAGATATTTAGAAAGTAGCTACAATAAGAACACTGTATAGACAACTTGCAAATAAAAGCCACATCTCTAAGTGCTACAACCCTCCTGTACTTCCCAGCACCACCACTAACAACTCCTAATGTATATTGAGCATTTATAGTATGCCAAGCACTGTGCTTGGCATACTGTGCTAATTGCTTTTCATTTACCATCTCATTTCCTTTTTCCCCCATTTTACAGATGAGAAAACTAAAGCTTATAGTTATAACAAAATGGTGAGACCAAGATTCAAATCTTGGTACTACGACTCGAGGGCCAATACATCTGAATTCTAGGCTAGTGTTTTCAGAGAAATGGATATGCTCTTAATCACTTTCATTATTAAACAAGAATGATTTAAAATAAATCAGCTACACTTTTAGTTCAATAATTTAGGAAGATAATAATGAACTCTTGGAAAATACAGAACTAAAGATAAAAGTAGAAATTAATTAGAAAAACATCAACACTCTTCTAATAAATACTATATCCATTTCATTTAAAAATAAAACAATAAAAATCAGTATACTGCTACTCAAGGAAGAAGGGAGAAAATCCAAAGAAGGAAAAGTAAGTACAAAAAAGTGAATTACCTATAGATATGGAAAGTTTTCTCAGAATTATGAGACTGTCTCTCCAATTTTCTGCTAATATTTATAGAAAAATATAAATTAACCAAAATTGACTCAAGGAAAGGCCAGAAACACGAATAATCTGCAATTTAATGATGAAATTGATGTAGAATATTATAAACATATCAGTTCTTTACATATTGATTCATAATTAAATGTAATTCTAATGTAATTCTAATCAAAGTTCCAAGGCATTTATTTGTGTTTTTTTCCTTCTTAAACTTTTAATACACCAATTATAATATAGTGATTCTCCCCATTATGGATTCTCTGATGCAGAACCAGGGCTGAGTGCACACTAAAAGCCTTTCCAGACTTATCACATTCATAGAGTTTCTTCCAGTGGGTTCTTTGATGCCTAATAAGAAGCCTCATTTGAAGGTGGCTTTCCAATCTTGGTCTTAGTCTCACCATCAAAATAGACCCACTTCCCTATTATGTGGAGATTCAGGCCCTTTCCAAGATTTTTGTATACTCTCCAGGCTGGTAGATGGGAACTGTTGTTCTTATGGCCTCTTCTACCTTCTGAATTTTTAATCTCCTGTGTGCTGTGTCACATCTGCCCAAAAGTGAAATTCGAATCTTTGTTCTAAATCAGCCAAACCAGTCAACCCTACTCTGAGATTATATTCATATACATAAAATAGAATTACTATTTAAGATGAAAGGAGATAAATGTCAATATAACACTGAAAAACAATGTATTATCTATGGATGACTTATTTTACCACTGGCTTTAATCTTAAAACATGATTTTCTGAGATCACTTCTGCTTATTAAGTTAACTGACATTTACTTACTTTAGTCATTGCCAAGATAAAAGTTTATAAGAACTATAAAAGCAAATCTTGTTGAAGTTCTTTTTCCCCCCAAGTTTTTTCAAGGTCAGGGTGTATGGAGACTAAGGATGGGATGGGCTGATATTGCAGCAATGCAGATAACATCACATTGGAATGATAGTTGTCTCCATTCTTTTTTTTTTTTTAACAAGTCAATTTTATTGATACATATTAATAAAGCATAAATCCATCCAAAGTGTACAATCGATGGTATGTGGTATAATCACATAGTTGTGCATTCATCACTTCAATCATTCTTAGAGCATTTTCATTATTCCAATAATAATAACAAAAAAACTCATCACTTCTCAATCTCTATACTTCCCCTGCATACATAGCTGCTATTCTGTTTCCATCTCTCTAGTTTCTTTGTATTTATATTTTGTAAAAACTATCTTATATATGCAATATTACCCATATTCATATTTTACATGAGGTTTCACTGTTACACAGTCTCATGTTACATTTTTTAGCTTTCCTTCTAGTAATATACATGACCGTAGACTTACCCTTTCAACCACTGTCATATCCATATAATAGCTCTGTTACTTACAAACACTGTGATGTGCTTTCAACATTTCTGTTCATCTCCAAAGATTTGCAAACAACCTTTTTGCCAATTCTGCACAGATTAATCCTCAGTTTTCCATTCCCTAACCTTATTCTATTTTCTGGTGACCTATGCTCTAATTATGAGCTCCATGAGTTTGCACAGTATGTCCTCATTCTTAAAATGTCCTTTGGCCACACCTCTGTGTGATTTCTCTTGGCTGTTCACTTGATCTCAGCCTCTCTCCCTCTCTAACTTGCTGGTTCCTTTCTTCCTCAGCTTTCTTCTCAAATTCCTTTCCTGCCTTTCTAGGAAAGTAAACAAATTTCCTTCCTGGACAACTATTGCTCTCAAGTATCAGCACCATCCTACTTTCAGGTTAATTATGCTCACCTTGTGTCCCATGTGCTTTATTTAGCAAGATGTTTTGCCAAATAAAGACAGTTACCTCCCTAAGAGAAATTCTAGAGGTAACTGTCAAGATGACCTTTATTTTGGGGTGGGACACCAATTTATGCAAGATGAAACTCGAATTTTAAGTCTTTGGGGGAAAGGATGGATTCTTCAACAAACTGGACTAATTGTTAAACATCACTATACCACAACATACTTCAACAATGATTCCTGTAATTGGATTCCATAGTCCAATTAATTCTTAAAAATTAAGTGTTAAGTTTAATTATAATAATAAATGATGATTTTTATAACCATAAAATATGCTGCATATGATATAGCAGAAACTATAAAGGGTTTCTGCTATATCATATGGTTCATGGTTCATTTACTTATTCAGTTCTTCTTTCATATTTAGTCACTTAATAATTTTACTGTCACCCACTCAGTCACATATCCCAAAGACCTAGGCATTCTCCTTGAATATCTTCCACTAAATCCATCACAAATTATTAGTCCCTAATTTATGTGAATTCAGTTGCTTAAATCTTTCTTAAGTCAGATTTTTCCCCCACATAGATCAAAATCACCAAGTTCTGACAATAATCTCTTGTATGAAATATCAGAATAGTTTCATAATTGACCTTGTCTCTTTGTATTCCTTTTCACATGCAATCTAGCTGCTCTTTAATATAATGTAGCCTTGCAACAATCCTCCTGTTTGAATACCTATGTCTCATCCTTCTCTGCAGTGGCATTTGTGTCTCTAATTTTCTTGCGTTGTTAGGACTTTGAAGCCGAATTGACTTCCTTCTTCTTGTCTTCCATCCCATTCCTTCCTACCCTCACCAGACAAGTGTTTTAGTAATATCTTCTCTTTTAAGCCATCTGTCCATGCTATTTCCGTCATCCAACATTTTATTGACAGTTTCTATCTGGTGTTGTCTCTTCTCTTACTCTTTTACCTTTATACATTTTTAATTCCCTTACTGTCATTTCAGTGGAATTTTGATAGGGGAAAATGATGATAACTGTGTGGATTTAGAGTGCCATTTTTAATGGTAAATGTCCTCCATCATTCCTTTTTTTTTTATAAAGAAATATTGATTTTTTCCATGTATATTTATCTTCTGAAGTGCAGTCATGTTTGATTAAATAACAGATAATACTGGTGTTTTAAGCAGTTGAAAAATGCTAATATACTATTCCTATTTTTTTAACTTTATTTTTAAACAAGTTTTATATTACAGAAAAGTTACATCAACGATACAGGGACTGGGGAAGGAGTGTAGCTCAATGGCTGAGTGCCTGCTTCATGGGTATGAGGTCCCGGATTCAATCACTGGTACCTCCTAAAAAAATCAAAAAACAAAAATAATATAAAAAACTATATAGGGGATTCCCAAATACCCCATCCCTTCCCTCATCACATTTTTCCCTATTAATAACACCTTACATAAGTGTGGTACATTTGTTACAATTGAGGAACAAATATTGAAGGACTGCTACTAACCATGGTCTATAGTTTGCATTATGGTTTCCACTTTGCACTGAACAATTTTATAGATTTTGACAAAATGTATGATGGCTTGTATCCATCATTGCAGTATTATGCAAAACAAATCTAATGCCCTAAAAATACCCTATGTTCCACCTATTCTTCCCTCCCCCACCCCTCAGAACCTCTGGTAACCACTATCTTTATATCAATGTTACAAGTTCTTCTGTTACCACAATAATAAAAAGTCTACTTTGGTCCATGGTTGCATTTTCCCCCCTTATGTTTGTTTGTTCCTCAATCTTGAGGATTTGGCAATGGTGATACCTGCTCTGCTTCAGATTGAGAGGAGGCTTAGATTTGTGGGGCAGGTAGAAGGAGCTGTTTTGCCTGCAGTTGTAGATACTCTTTGCTTTTTGGGATGCGGAGTTGTCCATGATGATCATTTTGTTAGTTGTCCTGTGCCAGTCTGATGAACTGGAGAGTAAGTGTTGGCTGCAATTCTGCTAAGATTCAGGGCTAAATTAGCATATGAACAGACCAAAGATTTAAGTCTATGGAACATATATTTAATGAGTATAGTATTAATTATAGGTTCAAATAAAAGAGGTAGAAGATCATGTATAGGGAAATTATAGATGAGTATAACTGTTACATTGGGGAAATAGGTTATCATATATTCCAATGTAAGGCCCACTGACAGGGTGCTGATTTCATGGGGTTATATATCTTGCCTATAGTGTCCAGAGATCCTTACAGTCCTCAGGAGCACTTCTGTTTGAGGCTTTGTTTACTGTGGCAGTTAGTGAGATCCACCTAAGATGTGTATAAGCGTAACCTCTGGAATGACCTCCCAACTCACTCAGAATCTCTTAACCATAAAACCTTTTGTATTTAATTTTCCCTCTTTTGGTCAAGGTCTTTTTCCGAATTCATCACCAGTTGGTGATTAGTAATAATCTCTTGGTGCCAGGGAGACTCATCTCAGGATGTCATGTCCCACACCGGGGGGAAGATAGTGAGTTTATTTGCTGAGTTTGGCTCAAAGAAAGGCCACATTTATAGGATTATTATGACAAAAAGAAGGGAGCTAATAGTCTTGTGTGTCTGTTGTATGATATGGTCTTTGCATAATTTTCCTCACTTCAAAATTCACAATAACGTCATGAAGCATATATACTATCATTTCATTTTATAGAAGAGAAAATTGAGGATCAGAGAAGCTAATTATTTTGCCTGAGGTTGGAAAGTAAATAAGTAGCATATTTAAGTCAAAGTCTTTTGGTTTCCAAGACCTGTTCTTCTATTGCATTCTTTTCTCTTAAGAGAAAACTTGTTACTCATTATCTTTATTAATTTATTTAGAAATTCATGAAAGTAATTCCAAATGAAATGTGTTTAAGCATGAGAAGAAAGTGGAAAATACAAAATAGCAATGCTTTTGAAATTCCTTCACTTTCACCCTCTTTATTTAATGTTGAAGGCCATTAGTCTTACTCTCTGATTTCTATGCATTTTAGAAATAATTTTGCCTGTTCTATCACAATGTAGGCTGGTTCCCCAATATTTTATCTTGATTATATCTTGCTCATCCTATTAACAGGATACTGTGAAATATTACAAAATTGAATAAAATTCTGAAAGCATATAAGAGCGATATGCCAATAAACTCTTTTGAGTTTATGGATCATATCGAAAAAGGATTTACCAAATGAAAAAGTAAAATTTGCTTCCATATGATGAAGTTGAAAATCCTCTAAACATAGTTTTTGAGAAAGGCAAAAATTTAAATAAAGTTATAGAAAAATTTGACTTGAAGAAAATATTTTTAGCCTATTTAAAATAAAGAATGAAGCTATCAATATAAATTTTAAAAATATAATGAAATAGCCATGGATTACTTTTATTATATTAATAACTTAGATCATAGAACATGATATACTGAGTTTTCTATGTTCATTAAATTGATAGATATTTTCTTATTATAGCTATTACTCAAATAAGAGTGTAAAAACTATTAAAAAAGCAAAGCATGCCAATTGTAAAGAGAAAAATGAAAAATAAAATGAATAGCGTGGGAAATGCAAACTCAGTTTTTTCTCAATTCCCACCCCTCAACCCCAAGATAATCATGGTTAGTGTTTTGGTATATACATTCTTAAATATGCCAAATATGCAAATCATAATTTTCAAATATGTGTATACTAGTTAATATGCACCTATACACCAAAATGGAATTATATTGTATATACTTTTCTGAAACATTTCTCTTTTAGCATATGAAAAAATATTTAAAGTGAATGAATATTGAAAACATTGAAAGGGTAAATTGAAACAGACCATCAATCTCTTTAAAATTTTTTGTTCCTATAATTTTCTCTTTTGACTTTAAAATAACATATACTTAAAGTTAATTCCTTAGAAAATGCCTTGAATTTGAATGAGAGGTAATAAAAATATAAGGTAGAGAATAAGTAACCTTTTGTTTCTTGTTAATGAATTTTTGGTATTTTAATAGATCATTATCATATGATCAGGACAGCTAATAGTTTTAAAATGGGAAGAGGTGGGCTTAAAAATAGTTCACATACAAAAAAGAACCATGATGTTATCTAACAACAGAACTTATTATTAGGTCAACATAGTATGAATTGAGTGTGAAAAATACTAACACAAGATTATAATACATTTATAGAATCATAGTATTCAGAACAAGGGAGTATGTTATTCCTCAGTCATCTTGAATTGTGAAAATATGTCTGGTGGAAAATGGTTAGTACTAGAAGCCACCTTTTCAGGTGAATATTGACATCTAGTGCTTTTAGAAAGGAGGGCAGCCACGAGGTCGTTGTGGTGGAAAACTATTTTATATGAAGACTGATTGAAGTAATTGAGAGTGTTTAGTTTAAGTGAGTTTTGTTGGTGTGACTACCGTGAAGGAGTAATGAAACTGATGGAAAAGCAGGAATTTAATAGAATTTATGGGAATTAATGGAATTTGTAGGAAAACAGGTTTTTAACTCAAAAAGACAAGAAACTACCATTTGTTGAGTACTTACATCATGTCAGGCACCTTGTATATTTGATTAGTAGATTTCAAATGAATTTGCAAAATATGGATTAATAAATAGACGAGAAAATTGGCTAGAAAAATATATTTAACTCAATACTTCATGTCTCACTGTAAAGGAAATGTGAAAAATATAAAATATTTAGGATTTAAGGTATACAAAATTCTAGGTCTCACTAATATGAACTAAATACGATGAGTAAACTCATGGAGGTAAACTCTAGAGTATAGCTTACTGGGATCTGATGCTTAATGTGTGTAGATTTAAAAAAAATAAGGTTTATTGTAAAAGTATGGAAATGAATAAAATTGGTGGTAACACATTATAGTGAGTGTAACGAAAAATGCTGATTTACAAATGTGAATGTGGCTGAAAGGGCTAGTCTAGGGATGTAAATGCCAATTGAAAGGAAGGTAGAGGATAATCTAGGGACTGTATAACAGTGATTTTGGTGGTGGATGAAGATTGTGGTTAATAGTATAAATGTAAGAATGTTCTTCTTTTGCAAAGTATTAAGAATATAGTGATACACAGGAAAATTACAACTAATGTAACGTACGGACGATAGTTAACAGTGATATTGTAATGTTTTGAAGCAATGGCAAAGAAGATATTATACCAATTCTAAGGGTCAACAATAAAGGGTTATAAAGGGTATGGGATTTTTCCTTTTGGAGTAATTAAAACATTCTAAAAGCACAACTCTGTTATGAAAATGAGAGCCACTGAGTGTACACTTTGAATGGATTGTACAAGGCATAGGACTGTATAACACAGTAAATCTTGTGGTGGAAGGTTAACAGAACAAATATGGGAACATTCTCTCATGAACTATAAGAAATATGTAATACTAGTACAGGGTGTTAATAATAGATTGGGTTAGGGGAAAATACACCAAATGTAAGATATGGACCAAAGTTAATAGTAATATTTTGATGATGCTCTTTTGTAATTTGTAACAAATGTTTCACAACAATACAAGGTATTGGTGGTGGGGTCATGTATGGGAGTCTTGTATGATGTTATGCATGTTTGTTTTCTAAGTTCACAAATTTTACTATAACTTATTGTTTATGTATATTCATGTATGAATGAAATACTTCAATAACTTTTTTTAAAATGAAAAAATATCAAAAGGCTAAAAAAATCCTAGGTGAGTACACAATTTATATAGAATCAAAGCTGTTCCATAAATTAAGTCTATTGTCAAGAAGAGGCAGCTGAAGCTCTGGGAGATAAGATAGTTTGCCCCTCAAAAACACTGTAAAGGTAGAAAACCACTGCAAAAGCCCATATTACAACTTCCATTTTATAATTTATGACATAGTAATTAAAAATGCACAAAAGTATAATAGGTTGTGTGGTGAGATGCTCTATGAGTTTTCTGAGCATTGAAGGTTGAGATAAAGCCTGTACTGCCATTTAACAGCTGATGTAGAGGTGATTCCTATAGGAAGTGGGAGGTTGGAAAAGTTCATCTCTAATATCCCCTACAAGATATATTGTTTTAAGGCAGGTATAGTAACGAATACTTAATAAAAATAAGTAAGCATTTAATAAAAATAATAAAATAATATTTTATTATTAAAGTGAACCCATAACGTTTACAATCCCAAAACTATTAAAATGTTTATTACAGGGAAATGGATGTGGCTCAAGCAATTGGGCTCCCGTCTAACATATAGGAGGTCCAGGGTTCAATTCCTGGGTCCTTCTGGTGAAAGGCAAGCTGGTCCACGCGGAGAGCTGACCCACATGGAATGCTGGCCTGTGAAGGAGTGCTTGCCTGCGCAGGAATGCTGGCCTGCATGGAAAGCTGGCGCAGCAAGATGATGCAACAAAAGGAGACACAGAGGAGACAGTAAGAGACAGAGCAGACCAGGGAGCCGAGGTGGCACAAGAGATTGAGTGCCTCTCTCCCACTCCAGATAGGTTCCTGGTGCCGCCTAAAGAGAAGACAAGCACAGAAGAGCAGACAGTGAGCGCAAAACAACAAGGGGTAGGGGGAGAAATAAATAAATCTTAAAAAATAAATGTTTCTTACAGATTAAAATTATTGTGTATCAGGACATCAGATGCAAACAAATTTAGAATCGTAATGGTGAGGGTCCCAATATATTTTCCTAAGTTGCTTTGCTTAGGTCTTTAAAGTCCTTAAAAAGAAAGCTTAAAAATATTCATGTTTTAAGAGATCAAATGGTGAAGTACTCATATTTTTAGAGGCATTCTCAGTGAAAAGTTTCACTGTTCAAAAAATTATTCCACAGTATATATTCATGAAAAGTGATGTAAGTAATAACCTCATTTTAGAGCCCCAGGAAAGCAGTATTTTATTTTGAGAACTTGCTTTTCATTTACATGAGAATACATTAATATAACATCTAAATGCTCCAGAAAATCTTTATTTTAAGATAAGATGTTTCCTACTAAGATTTCTTTATTCTCTTTCCTAACGTGACATTTTCATTTAAAGCCATCATGAAATGTTTTAGTATTCATGTACTTTCATTGTATTGGACATATAGTCA